>JZSA01005894.1:0-34787 GCA_000956155.1 Cotesia vestalis
TGAAAAAAAAAAAAAAAAAAAAATAATGAAACATATAATTTAGAAGCATAGTGATGGCACGAGCCAAGTCCAAGGGGGTTGACTCGAATCATGTGTACTTTAATACTCTGGTGTTGGTCGATGAGGGGTGACTGCACATGCTCATACTTATACAGTCTCACTCACGCACAGTAGATAGGGTGCAGAATGTAGGGTGCAGGGCACTGGAATATCTAGCCGCGTATAGCTGCGCCAGGTGGTAGTGACAGTAGCGGGGTTCATATTCTCTTCAGCAGTTTAGTACTACATACTATTACACACTACATACGTTATATTATTACGATCCATATGTGTATATATACATGTACTGTATAAAAATGTAGAGGTAAATTCACCCATATGTCATGTGTTACATGTCATGTGTAATCTAACTGTTTCAATTACTTACAACTTGTCATAAATCAGCCATTTTTTAATTTTCAATTATTAAAATTGAGTTTTTGATAATATCATATCATATAATATGAAGTATGTATCGATCTTTTGGATGGATGGATTACATATTCGTTAAGAGCAATTTGATCCGATATCCGAATGTAATATGAGGGACAGTAATAGTGCAACGACCTTTGAAAGGAAGTTACCTGCGGCTCTAACTTCTAACAGAAGTTCAACCCTTTTTACTCACGCACAGTAGATAGGGTGCAGAATGTAGGGTGCAGGGCACTGGAATATCTAGCCGCGTATAGCTGCGCCAGGTGGTAGTGACAGTAGCGGGGTTCATATTCTCTTCAGCAGTTTAGTACTACATACTATTACACACTACATACGTTATATTATTACGATCCATATGTGTATATATACATGTACTGTATAAAAATGTAGAGGTAAATTCACCCATATGTCATGTGTTACATGTCATGTGTAATCTAACTGTTTCAATTACTTACAACTTGTCATAAATCAGCCATTTTTTAATTTTCAATTATTAAAATTGAGTTTTTGATAATATCATATCATATAATATGAAGTATGTATCGATCTTTTGGATGGATGGATTACATATTCGTTAAGAGCAATTTGATCCGATATCCGAATGTAATATGAGGGACAGTAATAGTGCAACGACCTTTGAAAGGAAGTTACCTGCGGCTCTAACTTCTAACAGAAGTTCAACCCTTTTTATTTTTCTTCTGCAGTGAAGAGAGGATAGGGTTCAATTATGTTTCTATTCAAAGATTGATAGACAAGCTGAGAAACAGATCAATTTGATTCGATTTTACTGAAAAGAAAATCAAAAAGTGTAAATCATGAGAATTTTGAGGTTTACAGATTTGGAAAAATTGATTTTTTTTTTTTTCCCCGAAGAGTTTTGTTTTAATTTAGAGTTTTGATTATTATAAATTTTTCTTGAAAATTGGTGTTAATATTGATGATGATATTCATCATGATATTTATCATAAAATTGTTATTAATGACAATGTTCATTATGACACTAAAATTGACTACAATATTTTTCGTGATACCTAAAATATTTCCGATCGATCATAAATTTATACTATTGATGCCGATATTCATCATAAAACTGTTGCTAATAATAATATTCATCATGATGTTAACATTGGTAATGATATTCATGATGAAATAAATATTGATGAAGAAAATATTATAAGTAATGATATTGATAATGATATTTATTATGACATTCATCATGATATTGATGATATTCATCATGATATTGATAGTGATATTCATCATGATATTGATAGTGATATTCATCATGATATTGATAGTGATATTCATCATGATATTGATAGTGATATTCATCATGATATTGATAGTGATATTCATCATGATATTGATAGTGATATTCATCATGATATTGATAGTGATATTCATCGTGATGATATTCATCATGATATTTATCATAAAATTGTTATTAATGACAATGTTCATTATGACACTAAAATTGACTACAATATTTTTCGTGATACCTAAAATATATCAGATTGATCATAAATTTATACTATTGATGGTGATATTCATCATAAAACTGTTGCTAATAATAATATTCATCATGATGTTAACATTGGTAATGATATTCATGATGAAATAAATATTGATGAAGAAAATATTATAAGTAATGATATTGATAATGATATTTATTATGACATTCATCATGATATTGATGATATTCATCATGATATTGATAGTGATATTCATCATGATATTGATAGTGATATTCATCATGATATTGATAGTGATATTCATCATGATATTGATAGTGATATTCATCATGATATTGATAGTGATATTCATCATGATATTGATAGTGATATTCATCATGATATTGATAGTGATATTCATCGTGATGATATTCATCATGATATTTATCATAAAATTGTTATTAATGACAATGTTCATTATGACACTAAAATTGACTACAATATTTTTCGTGATACCTAAAATATATCAGATTGATCATAAATTTATACTATTGATGGTGATATTCATCATAAAACTGTTGCTAATAATAATATTCATCATGATGTTAACATTGGTAATGATATTCATGATGAAATAAATATTGATGAAGAAAATATTATAAGTAATGATATTGATAATGATATTTATTATGACATTCATCATGATATTGATGATATTCATCATGATATTGATAGTGATATTCATCATGATATTGATAGTGATATTCATCATGATATTGATAGTGATATTCATCATGATATTGATAGTGATATTCATCATGATATTGATAGTGATATTCATCATGATATTGATAGTGATATTCATCATGATATTGATAGTGATATTCATCGTGATGATATTCATCATGATATTTATCATAAAATTGTTATTAATGACAATGTTCATTATGACACTAAAATTGACTACAATATTTTTCGTGATACCTAAAATATATCAGATTGATCATAAATTTATACTATTGATGGTGATATTCATCATAAAACTGTTGCTAATAATAATATTCATCATGATGTTAACATTGGTAATGATATTCATGATGAAATAAATATTGATGAAGAAAATATTATAAGTAATGATATTGATAATGATATTTATTATGACATTCATCATGATATTGATGATATTCATCATGATATTGATAGTGATATTCATCATGATATTGATAGTGATATTCATCATGATATTGATAGTGATATTCATCATGATATTGATAGTGATATTCATCATGATATTGATAGTGATATTCATCATGATATTGATAGTGATATTCATCATGATATTGATAGTGATATTCATCGTGATGATATTCATCATGATATTTATCATAAAATTGTTATTAATGACAATGTTCATTATGACACTAAAATTGACTACAATATTTTTCGTGATACCTAAAATATATCAGATTGATCATAAATTTATACTATTGATGGTGATATTCATCATAAAACTGTTGCTAATAATAATATTCATCATGATGTTAACATTGGTAATGATATTCATGATGAAATAAATATTGATGAAGAAAATATTATAAGTAATGATATTGATCTTTTTTTTTTTTTATACTTGCAAAATATTTTTCCTTAAACTCCTAATGTTTTATTATTTAATATAATTGTAAATTACTACGTTTAAATTTAAAATTTTTGAAATCAATTATATTTAATTTAATTGCTTTAGATTTTAAAATAAAAAGACGGTTTTGATTTTCAGTTTGTTAATAATTTAGGGTGGTTTAAACTGTTGAACTTTATTTTAATGGATAATGTATTATGCGTTAGAAAATAGGAGAAATGCCGAGTTAATTGGGTGGAAACAAAATGTGAAGCACATGCCACTGATAACTGTGCTTTTAACTCTACTTTTCACGGCGGGTGCGTTAACATCCTGCGGAAGTACTAAGTACTCTAGATTCTGTGTTATGATTCAATGGACTAAATATAGAAATCTCAGACAGACAAAGAAATTATTTTCGGCAAGTTACTAAGGGTAATAAATCGTTTAAGGTCGATAATTATCCGAGATCTTGAAATTTTTTTCGATATCAGACGTTTTGATCCTTCGAAGAAATATCCCAAAAATAAATATCCCCCGACAAAATATCTCTGAGACTTAATATCACTGCGATAGAATATTTAAATATATAAACATTAATCTTTTTTAGATTAATAATATCGAATAAATAGGGGAGAAGGGGGTCAATTGAGCCACGGGGCAATTGAGCCACTCGACTTAAAAAATCGAAAAAATTGAAAAAATGCTCTATCCTCTTAGAATTAAATTCTAATGTGCCTAAATCATACATGATCAAAATTTGAAATCATTACAATCAATAAATTTTGAAAAATTGAGACTTTTGTATTTTTAGGTATGCAAAATTTTTTTTCGGCTGGTAAGAAATTATTTAATAAAATTTACACTTTTTGAGTATTATATAAAGTGTGAATTGTTCATTGAAAATGTGCAATAATAATAATAAGAATTAATAATTAATATATTATTTATTGAAAGTTCGATTTCATACTTAAAATATTGATGGTTCAATTGACCCCAAGCAGTGGCTCAATCGCTCCTGAGCGGGGGTCAATTGAGCCATTTGACGCATTTGCGTAAATTAATAATTTTAAAAAATTCTCATTATTTATTGTCTAATTTATGAATTGATAATGATAGTAGACTTAACAAATTACCTTTCTAAGAGAAAAAAAGTTAATATTTAGTTTTAATTTAATTATAAAAAAAATTGCTAAACTTTTTTTGGCTCAATTGACCCCCTCCTCCCCTAATGTCTCAAGTAATGTTTTTACTAATCAATTTCTTTTTTTAAAATAATAATAAAAAAAATTACTAAGTAATTTTGAATAATTAAATAGATTATCCCGATACACCAATTATTGACAGGTTAAAAAACTGATTGATCTAATTATTGACATATCTTAGCCCCAATTATTGACACCTATTTTTACACATGGAAAAAAGAAAAATGGAAAAATTACAAAATATAATGTACACAGTAAAAAATTTTGTGTCATTACGTCAAAAAATTTTGTTTTAAATATTTAACACTTTCATATGTAGATTTAACATTTATGGTGTTAAATTAACACAAAAAAATGTTGAATATTTAACATAAAAATTTTTAACACAAATTTCGGATTGTAATTTATATTATTAAGAGAATAAGATAAAATTTTGTGGCCAGTGTTTTTATATGATAAAATGGGTTTTTATGGTTATCTTGATTCAAGACAATTACCCTTTTCAAAATTATATTCTTGGTTCAAGAATTTTTCTCTTGAATCAAGTTAATTTTTTTTTCTGTGCAGATAAATTATTGATTTAAGGAAATTTTTCTTGATTTAAAGAAATTTTATTTAATTCAAGAATTTTTTCTCTTGAATCAAGTTAATTTTTTTTTTCTGTGCATGCTAAAAGGGCACAACACGATAATACGTTGTTAATTATTATTTCGAAATGTTTCATTGAAAAATTTAATTATTTAAGATATTTTGTCTGGGGATATTTATTTCAGGGATATTTTGTCTGGAGATATTTGCTTTGAGAATTTTTTGTCCGGGGATCAAGACGCATGGAACCGATTTTTCGGGATAAATTTAAGTCTTGAAGCACGGACACTCTGGACCCAACTTTATCAACGATTTTCATCCACTGTCGGTAATATGGAAGGAAATCTTTGATTTCTTAAGGATAATGCATTCATGGTCAAGAAACTTACTCGCTGCTTTAAGTAGAAGAGCTAGGGGACACTATTTTACGATTTTTTTTTTAAATCAGAGAAATCAGTTAATTAGTATCTGAGTTACAGTCATTGCAAAATTAAGGTACATCCCAAAGCGCGGCAGGAAATATAAATTGCAATTTTCGGGTTAAAAATTGAAAATATGAAAAATTTTTTTTGTAAAAAATTTAATTTTCTTTCAAAAATAGCTCAAATTAAAGATAATTATGTGAATTTCAACATAAATTTGATAGATTCAAGCTTTTTTTTACGGCTTAAAAATTATCTGACGAAAAAGAGCCGAAAAATGTTAATGTAAAATATTTTTGAAAATTTCAAAATCACGGAATAAATTAAAAAAATCATCAAAACCAGACAAATGATAGATTAAATTGAAGGTAATTATATGAAGTTTAAGATAAATTTAATAGATTTTATCTATCTGTTACATCCGGAAACTTATTTTCATAAAATGTACGAAATTAAAAATTTTTTTAAAAATAAAAAAAATTTTCAAACACCCACAACTTGTAAACTAACCGGCGGATTTTGCTCATCTCCGAACTTGATCTTGGTATTGATCCACAGAACAAGCCCACAAAATTTCATATAGTTCGGTTGAGAACTTAGGGCGCAAAAATCAAGTTTCAAGTCTTTTAAAAAATATTTTTTGAGCAATCTAATCAAAATCTTACTTGTCAAAGTTTAAAATCAAAATTCTGGGCGAAATTTCGAAAATTCGAAAAAATGATAAGAAACCTTTTCTAGAGGAAATTAAATTCTCCACAGAAAAGGTCCTCATCACTTTTCTTTTATCTCTAATTTAAAACCCATAATCTCAATTTGAACAAAAAAACAATCTTCAGAGTAACTTTTCAAGGATGTTTTTGTTTGATCTTGACATTAAATGTTTATAAGCGTCTCATATGTCTCGCGTATGCATCATAACACTTCCAGCCGTTGACTGTTGAAAACATTAAGAATCTAGAGCAGCCATAACCGTTATTTATAATTTACAGTCAGTAAAACAGAGGGTTAGAGCGACTAGCAAGCTGCGGTTAATTAATTAGTCATCTGATCTCGTGTTTACTTCCCACGTCTCTCTACTTTTTTTCTCCTCTCATCAGCGAGAACATATGTCGTGCATCTTTTGCTCCACATTAAAAAAAAAAAAAAAAAAAAAAAAAAAAAATTTATAAACAAAAATTACCAAAAATTCAAAAAATTTGTCACGCGATCATCACTAGAACTGGATCAATTTTTGAATAGATGCGTCTAGACACTTTTCAATAAAGTAATTTGTTCTTGCCAAGCTCCTTTATGGGTTACAAGCCCCATGATTAGCCTAAAATGCATGGAACACCGTACGAAATCAATTCCTTTCTCCGTCAATATCCAAAAGGACCTTTTTTAAAAGTCGCTTTCTATCTTTACTGTGAAAAAAAAAAATAGTCTTTTCATTTTCATGCTAATGATTCGTCTTTAATTTATCCACTTCACTTTTTGTCAAGTTAAACTTTGAATTATGTAGTTTATCATGGAATTATTATCAAACATGCTGTTTTGAAGTGGCTTTTCATCATTTCCTTGGAAGTTCTTTTAAAGATAACAAAAGTTAGTTTCTTTTAGAAAATTTGGAAAAAAAAAATAATAATTTAAAATTGTACTTTCCCACTAAAATATTTTTTTTATACTTCATTGACGCTAAAAATCAATGTATTATTTTTTAAACTAATAAAATCAATAAATGTTAGCCATAATTATCAATAAAATTTCAAAAATTGAAAACAGCTTTTTAAATGACAATTTTACGCTGCATTGACACTTAAAATCAATGCAAAATTGTTAAAATGAGTAAAATAATTAAATATTGGTCATAATTAAGAATCTAAAAGTTAAATAATCTATATCTTTGCACTAAAAATGACAGTTTGTACTGCATTGACGCTCAAAATCAATGCATCAACTTTTGAATTAGTATTGACAATTAATTTCTTTACAATTATTCTTATTTATCAGTCAAAAGCTGAATCTAAAATATATTAGACTAAAATTTACATTGTGGGCTGCATTGACACCCCAAATCAATGCAGTTATATTTTAGTTTAAATTTCAAGGCTTATTCGGCCGATATTGTTCAAAATTTGATATGTTCTTAATACTGAAGCCTTCTATCCCGACAATAATAACACAAAAGAGTCAAATTTTGACTGCATTGACACTTAAAATCAATACACTGCAAAAATCCTAACAAAGTATTCAAAAATAATGTCAAAAACTATCAAAACTTCCTTTCTCTATCAACTTTCGACCACCTTCCAAGAACTCTCAGCTTTCACGACAGAAATTAGTCAGTTCCCTTTAAAAAACACCCTCAACAGTCCTTGTTTATCTTCATCTGATAGGTCTTGGCCTAAAGACCAAAGACCTAGAAGTAACAAGTGGCGTCGATAATTATTAACATAAAATCAAACAAAGTGAGAGCCAGCCCAGTTCAAGTTCAAATTTTGGTCCTGGTCCGCACATGGCGTCCACATGCAGGGAGATCTAGATACCCGGACAAAATTTCCCAGCGGGTTTCCTGGACCTTTAAATTTAGTGAATGAGTCCTTGCAGACTTCGGATCAAATCTCAGCTAGAAATAATTTTAACCTTCAAGTTAAATCTCGGGCTATTTTCAATTGCATTTTCTTAGAACGGCCAATGGATTGTTCAAATTTTTCCTCAGCGGCAGTTCATTCCAAATTTCCTTCCTTTTTATTTTCTTCGGATCGAAAAGTCGTGTCTTGGACCCCCGACCACTACCTGGAGAAAAGATAGCGGTAACTTTTTTTTTGTAATGTTCAAATTTTTGGAGTTTTTTCAAAATTTTCGGTCAAATAAATTTTATTGTACAAACTTTTAAATTTGCGGCAGATGGTTGATGATTCATTCAGTTTTATCAGCTTGATAGATGTCTCGTGGATGGTAACAATCACTACCAGGTCGCTTGATAGCAATAATAATAATAATACTACAATAAGTTGGGGTGCAGAGTGAATTTATGATAGGGTTGTTTTTTTGGATGAATAACTAATCAAATATTTTCTGACAATAATAATAATAATTTAAATTTATATTCAAAAATTGTAAAATTAACTTTAGAGCCACTATTTAGTAATAATTTAACAATTTACAAGTACTTTAATGTAAAATAAGATGAATAATTGTAATTACAATTGATGGTAAGTGATTTAGGATCCAATTTATTAACGACACAGACCTCTGTGCACGGAATAAAGTAAACTGTAATATTCACTCGGATTCCGGTTAGTTTTTATAGTTTCAAACAGTAAAAATTGCCATTTCAATATTATAGTCCATATTATGAAGAGAAGGGGAACTCAGATGAAAGAGAAGGGGCTCTCACTCTGGGAGAATTTAATATTTCAAACAGTAAAAATTATACTTTTAAAATATACATTTTACCAGTCTAAGCAAGTCAATAATTACAGTTTGATTTTTAGCGTTGCGTTTAAAATTTATCATTTTACTTTGTAAATATTGACGTTGCTTGTATTAGAAATTTACTAACTTTATTCTATACTTTTTACATATCATAACATCATTTTTTAGGTACAAAATGATAAATATTAAAGTCTGAATTGTTAATTATTATACTTAAACATTTTAGACATTTACATGGCCAATATTACTGTTTGAAATAGTATTTTCTTCCATGTAAAGAGTAAATTGTAATTATTAAAATGTAAATAGTAAAATCATGATTTTACTGTTTGAAGTGGTAATTTTTAGCAGTTAATCATTACTTATTATAAATCGACTGTTATTTATAACAGTTTACTTTTTTCCGTGTGGGCTTTAAAGTGATTCCTAGAACTCTAAAACGTTTTCTGCTTGTCGTAAAACTGAACGGAAATAGTGCACCCAAGACGTCGGGCTGAGAAAAGAAAAGAAGTCTAATATATAATAATAAAAAATGAAAATAAAAAAAGTATAAAAGGTCCTCAGTGGATAGATGTACCCCGCGGATGTCCTTTGTACCTTGTAGCCACATAAAAGCTCCGTGTGATCTGAATTAGTTTCGATACTCTGTGCGATTTTCACGTTGTTTAGTCGGATTTTTGGTTAAGTTTTGGGCTGTTTTGTCACGCCTCAAATCACTTTTTATTCATGAGGAACGAAAAATTATTACAGCAGCTCGTGCCGAAATCTGCTGGTCATGTTTTATTTAATTCGCCGGAAATTATTATTATTATTGGTTTATTATTCACACGAATGATTATATTGATGGTAGATTTTATTATTGTGAGTGTCTGGACCGCATCCTCGTTAAAAATTGGTTTTACGCCAACAAAACCGCAAATTTTAATAGCAATTTAATGAAAAAATAAAAATCTATGTTATTTTATGGTTGAATTATTTTTTAATTTAAATCTTGAAGTATACAGTGTATATGATTTATTATTTGAATTTATATTGAGGAAAAATGACGACTTGATTTTTGAGAAGAAAAAAAAAATTAAAATTATGATGTTACAGTCATCAAGAGCTTTCATTTGAGTACCCACATGCAATTTTGATATATTTTTCATATATACATATATGTAATATATATAAATATATAAAATATATGAAAAATTGATGTGGGTACTCAAATGAAAGGTCTCGATGAGTGTAATATCGGGGTGAACTTATATCTTTAAAAATGTCACTAGTTTACAAGATACAAAGTCAATCTGTGGTTAATAAAAAATCATCACCAGTGTTTTTAACTAAAAATCTCTACCAGTATAATTGATATCAGATAAACCCACTTGACACATTTTCTACCAGATATAATTAAACTCAATAAATATTCTCGATAGTAAATATACTAACAATATAAACTACGCCCGTAAAAATTTAGACTATCGAAACGCAGCACGCGATCCCACAAAATAAAAATTATTGAGTCTTCCTCGAAGCATTCAGCTTTAAATTTAAAGAATAAAATTTAAACCAGCGTTCATTCACAGAAAGGAGCAACAAAAAGCCGTCCAGGATACATAAATCGAGCGATAAAAAATCTGGCAGCCCATCAAAGAATAATCGCTTCCATCTAAGGGCTAATTGTCCAATAAAAGAACAAACTGGAGCAATTCATAACTTGTAAAAAATCTAACAAGACACGGGACGTCATTTCGTACATTGTGCAATTGAATAATTGTGGCACCTGGTTGGAAAATGTTATTCTATTCGCTTGTAATAATTTCCACTTGCCGGGAGGTCCAGGCTCAGGTTTTGTGTTATTTTTTCCCCGGCAGGTCGTAAAATATCCTCGGATTGGAATATAGTATGGAAAAATATCGGTTTTTCTATTTAATTTTCGTTCTTTAGTGTGTCCAAGTGTTTTGTAAACTTGCCGGCTATTCCGGAATACGTGTCTTCAAATATAAATGTAATAGAATCCCTTTTGTGGGCATCATTCGCGCTTTGTCTACTTTAAAGGTCCCTTTTTTCTTTACAGTGGTATAGGTTTGTAAATTCCTTCGAGGTTTCAACGGACTCGAGGTTTTTATTGATTCAAACTTTTTTACAGAATTTTGTTTATGTTTATGGTTAGAAAGGGAAAAAAATTTTTTTATTTTTATTAAAAGTCATATTTTAATTAATATTTTAGAAGTTTTAATGATTAAGGAAGTCCTGTTGCTCCAGTTGAGTCACAACAACAACGCTCTATCCTCTTAGAATTAAATTCTAATGTGCCTAACTCATAAATGATCAAAATTTGAAATCATTACAATCAATAAATTTTGAAAAATTGAGACTTTTGTATTTTTAGGTATGCAAAATTTTTTTTCGGCTGGTAAGAAATTATTTAATAAAATTTACACTTTTTGAGTATTATATAAAGTGTGAATTGTTCATTGAAAATGTGCAATAATAATAATAAGAATTAATAATTAATATATTATTTATTGAAAGTTCGATTTCATACTTAAAATATTGATGGTTCAATTGACCTCAAGCAGTGGCTCAATTGCTCCCGAGCGGGGGTCAATTGAGCTATTTGACGCATTTGCGTAAATTAATAATTTTTAAAAATTCTCACTATTTATTGTTTAATTTATGAATTGATAATGATAGTAGACTTAACAAACTACCTTTCTCTTAGAAAGGTAGTTTGTTAAGTCTACTATCATTATCAATTTATAAATTAGACAATAAATAATGAGAATTTTTTTAAATTATTAATTTACGCAAATGCGTCAAATGGCTCAATTGACTCCCGCTCGGGAGCAATTGAGCCACTGCTTGGGGTCAATTGAACCATCAATATTTTAAGTATGAAATCGAACTTTCAATAAATAATATATTAATTATTAATTCTTATTATTATTATTGCACATTTTCAATGAACAATTCACACTTTGTATAATACTCAAAAAGTGTAAATTTTATTAAATAATTTCTTACCAGCCGAAAAAAAATTTTGCATACCTAAAAATACAAAAGTCTCAATTTTTCAAAATTTATTGATTGTAATGATTTCAAATTTTAATCATGTATGAGTTAGGCACATTAGAATTTAATTCTAAGAGGATAGAGCATTTTTTCAATTTTTTTGATTTTTTTAAGTCGAGTGGCTTAATTGCCCCGTGGCTCAATTGACCCCCTTCTCCCCTACACAGTAAAAAGTTTTACGTCATTGCGTCAAAAAATTTTGTGTTGAATATTTAACACTTTTTTGTGTCAATTTAACACAAGAAATGTTAAATTTACACATAAAAGTGTTAAATATTTAACACAAAATTTTTTGACGCAAAATTTTTTACTGTGTATGGAATTAGCGGGAAGTTTCATCAGGGATAGCCTTTAATCTGTAATTCAAATTTGCGCGCGCAAGCGCGCGCTTTGACTATAGAGTTTGCATATATTTTCATGCTTATGATATATTTAATCAATCACGTTACGAATAGTTTGCTTACATGATATATTTCCAAATTTTTCATCTAAATTATAAGATTGGATCTTAAAATAGTAAAATCACGACGAAATTTTCCAAAATTCTAATGTACGAATTTCCGACACCCGACACACTTGAATTAGGGTGTTAAATTCAGGAAAGCCGTTACAGAAAATCCCTGACACCTACACAGATGAACACGCGTTAGATCGGAATTCCATGAATGAAAATAATATTGAATGAAAGAGTATAGTATTGGAAGACTAGGTCGTCGGAATGTTTTTATATGACACATAGAAGACACGTATGTACATACACGTGAAGTGAAGAAGAATGATCGGTGGTTGATATTCTCACAAAAGTAAAAATCGGTGAGTGTTTAACATAAAAGCGGTCTGTGTCTACTTTACCCTTTTTATATATATTTATTTATGAAAAGGCAAGGTAAAGGGTATTTTAGTCCACATATGATGTATATATATATATATATATATATATACATTTACAAGGGATGTAGAAAGGCATCGTGGCACGCACTCTTAAGATGAACTCCCATAGTTTGTGTTTATTGTAAAGGCACGAGACACAAAGGGCAGACCCGATATATCCGCTTTTTTTCGATATTCTTCTATAATTCACGTGATGGATGTCTCAAAACTTTTTATGAGCCACCTACGACGTGGGAAATAACGTGAATTTTCTTGGAATGCGATGGTCGTTATGATTTCGGATGTTTCCGCTAAATTTAAGATAACGTACGTTTCACCGTGTGGGAAGTAGGAAATCCGAGTGATCTCTTACTTTATAAGCTATTTTTATTTGATAAATACACGATTCTTATTGATACACTCGGCTGTTGAGAGACGAGAAGGTTAATGGTTCTCACAGAGGGGTGGGGGTGCTATTTTTGAGCTGGTTTTTTGTCAAGCCCTTGGAGACACTATTCTGAGATAAGTTTCCGAAGAATCAGGGTAATCGGGCGAGTAGTTTTTAAGTTATAGTCGTTGAAAAGTTTAGGGTACACCCCAAAGCGCGGACAGGAAATTAAAATTCAAATTTTTGGGTTAAGGAAGTCTCTTTGCCATCAATGTTATAAAAAAAAAAATATTTAAGGTCCTTATTTAACTACTAGTCAAGTTTAATTTATTCTTTACCGTGTAAATTTTTGAAAAAAAAAATTTCTAAAAATGTTAGTATTTTTTTCCGAGCTTTACGAGAAAGTCAGACCTTAACAAGTAAAAATAATTGACAGTACTAGTAATCTTTTCTTTTTTTGTTAGTTAATTTTTTCAGGAATATTAAATACGATTTATCAATTAGTCCTAATACTTGTAAATTTTTTTGGGCATAGTATTGAGGACTGTTTTATTATACTTCATACTAAAATTTTTATTTTGAACTCAAAAAATTTACTGGGTGGAATTATGTAGGACTCACTTGCTGCGATAGAATTTAGGGTATTTGTCCGATTTCTGAGGGAGGATCAGGGTGTTCAGTGAGAAAGAGACCACACATGGGACCGGGGTGATTTTTCTGTCTTCGCGTCAACATACGACTCTTAAGTAAACTTCGAGCATATGTAGAGACGCTTTTCTTGAGAAATTAAAATTATAAAATCACATAAAATTTTTAAATTAACTTAATTTGATCAGGTGCATTTTTTTTTTTTCCAAAAAACAACAATTTAGGCACATATTGTCGTTGCAAACCACAATATAGCTTAATTTCTACCCTTTTTGTCTTGCAATTACCTCAAAATTACCAAAACACCGATCAGTGTATCAAAACACCACAAAAAAGCGAATCAATCTCATTCAAGCTAGAGCAATTTTGAGGAATTCGGGTACCTGTGCGACAATAAACTCCCTCAAGTGAGTGGCAAAGTTGTGTGTGACAAAAAATAATAGTTGGAATGTGGCCGGTAAAAAGGGGAAGGTAGGAGGTTAGATTATAAATAAAAACGTGCGATTCATCCCCAAAAAAGCTTCCCATGAATGAATATCATCCCTTATTCTTCATTGAATTCGGCGGCTTGGCACGAGTTGAAGATAAAAAGAATAAAATTGAATCTGATGGTTGGTCTGTTGATTGTTGTCCTCTGAAGAATGAAAATATAATATCGACGGGAAACCTTACGGAGATTTTGTCGGTGGATTTCACTGGCGCCGCTCAACCTTCTATTCACAATATACGTATTTATCTTCAATAGAATAATGAAAAATGTTCCTCTGGTTCCTGGAAAGTTACTGTTTGCCTCGCGAATAAAGACTTACTTTACGTGTGCAACGGATGTCGACGTATAAGGAGCAAAGTGGCTAATATGGTTAAGCTTCTTCTATTTCTTCGCTCAAGAACTTGTATTTGTTGATCTCAGGTGGATTCATCAATGCTTGGTATGTTGTCAGTTAAAGGGCACGCTTTTGAGCCTGTCAATCGGCAATTTTTGGATTATAATAGCCGGTAGGTTCATCCAAGAAGGAATTTAGGTTCGTTTTACTTTATAAATTTTTTACTTTGCATAATAAAATTTTTTTAGTATGGTATTTATTCATTTTTCTGATGCATTTACAATTATCTATCGTAATTTTAATTTCAAGTCTTTTATAGTATACCACAAACAAATAAAATTGAATAAAATTTTTAAATAAAATTAAAAAAAAAATTTTTTTTAATTTTTAAATAAAATTTTAAAAATTAAAAAAAAAAATTTTTTTTAATTTTTCTAATTTTTAAATAAAATTTTTTTAATTTTCTAAATAAAATTTTTTTAATTTTTAAAAAAAATTTTTTTAATTTTTAAATAAAATTTTAATTATTTATAATTTGCAAATTTAAATTTATATCAAGCTGTAAAATATTCTCAGGACTATCCGTTACATTTATAATAATACCAGTAACGAATAAGTTAAAGAACAATAGAGCCTAGACCAACACGAAAAAATGCAGCGTCAACTTTAGTTATCATAAAGCAAAAGGTACCAAAAAAAAAACCCTGGGGTATAATTCGGATACTTAAAAGCTTAATCGAACAAAGAAATATGACTGACCACAACATAAGAAATAAAAAAATTTCATTTCATTTTAAAACTATACAACATTAACAATATTTACTGAAAATCATGAGCCTTGATAACGTCCCGGGGTGTTTTGTTGTAAATTTATTTAAAGATTTCGAGGAAGATGAAGATGGAGCATCACTTTGTGTTTCTCTGTCGAGACACTTTACGTTCCAAATAAAAGTGAGACCACCAACGGAAATGACCGGAGCTGGACTGGTGGACAATAATGAAAGAACTTTGAGTGAAAGCCACAAAATTTTCGAGTACAAGTGTTATGTTGGACAAAGTCAACTTTTGTTCGCAACCGAGGATTCTTCTCAAAAGATCCTTTTTGGTATGAGAAAATAGTTATTTATATTGACGAAGGGTTGATTCGGTATCCGGGCAAGGTTAATGCGCCTTTTGATTTTGATTTAAATGTACTTCCTGTCTGAAGATTCACAGAGAGATTTTTAGATTATTTTTATTATGGAAGCTGTAAAAAAAATTTCTTTAGAAGTAATAACTGTTATTGTGTCATTTTTTGCGGTATTAAAATTTTGCATTGATTTTTAGTGTTGATAAATATTATTAAAAGTGATTAATAAAGTATTAATTTTATTTTTTTTTCATTAGAATTTTTAAATCAATTTTATTCTAATTAAAAAAAATTTTTTTTTTATTTTTGATATCAAATTTTAGCTGAAATATCAAAAATACGGTGTAATTTTGTTCTTTCCGTGTAGATCCATACAAAATTTTATCCAAAAATTCCAACCATCAAAACCTATTTTATATCTTTCTAGTCACTACAGAAATCTTTGTAAACTCAAAACTACTTCACCAAAATAATAAATTCTTTGTCCACTTCAACATTCTCATGTTCCACAGCAAAACCAAAACCCAAAATGACAACTTCAATTTCCCGAGTTCCACGAAAAAGCCATCAACAACATCAAAGCCTTCCTTTATTTTCCAACTCCCAGAATTTCAAACTTTGAAGCTCAAAAACTTCAAAGTAGCCCTGGCAACCATCAAAAATCAATGACATTTATAGCCCAATGACTCGTTGGCATTATTTTCAGTACTTCCATTAAAAAACCGTCTCCAACCACATTGACCATATTTTAACGAGTAGTTTCTCAAGAAAAGCGTCTCTACATATGCTCGAAGTTTACTTAAGAGCCGTATGTTGACGCGACGACAGAAAAATCACCCCGGTCCCATGTGTGGTCTCTTTCTCACCGAACACCCTGATCCTCCCTCAGAAATCGGACAAATACCCTAAATTCTATCGCAGCAAGTGAGTTCTACATAATTCCACCCAGCAAATTCTTCGAGTTCAAAATAAAAAATTTTAGTATGGAGTATAATAAAACAGTCCTCAATACTATGCCCAAAAAAATTTACAAGTATTAGGACTAATTGATAAATCGTATTTAATATTCCTGAAAAAATTAACTAACAAAAAATACTTTAACATTTTAGACATTTACATGGCGAATATTACTGTTTGAAATAGTATTTTCTTCCATGTAAAGAATAAATTGTAAGGTTTAAATTGTAAATATTACAATGTGAATAGTAAAATCATGATTTTACTGTTTGAAGTGGTAATTTTTAGCAGTTGATCATTACTTATTATAAATTGACTGTTATTTATTACAGTTTACTTTTTTCCGTGTATGGAGTAAAATAAAACAGTCCTCAATACTATGCCCAAAAAAATTTACAAGTATTAGGACTAATTGATAAATCGTATTTAATATTCCTGAAAAATTTAACTAACAAAAAGAGAAAAGATTACTAGTACTGCCAATTATTTTTACTTGTTAACGTCTGACTTTCTTGTAAAGCTCGGAAAAAATACTAACATTTTTAAAAATTTTTTTTTCAAAAATTTACACAGTGAAGAATAAATTAAACTTGACTAGTAGATAAATAAGGACTTTAACTATTGGATAAAAATTAATTTAATGTTTTTTTTTTTTATAACATTGATGGCAAAGAGACCTCCTTTAATAAACAATTACCAAATCATGTAAATCAACGCTATAAAGTCTTCAATTTTATAACCGGCTGTTGGAATAATTTAAGATAAGACCAACGGAAAAAACTTTCCTGACCTTCAGAGATAAGCCTGTGAACTAACAAGTGATTAATCAACCGAAACAAAGCTTGGGGTAAAATATTTACCTTGTTAATTATGAACAGAATGATAAGAAGAATTTTAATGATTGATATATATCTTTTTGCTGCATAATGATCCCGAAGATTTTAAAGCGGCGCCTAAAAATCATGATCCGAAATTATCCCCTTGTTAGATGGCTCATTTTATTTTCTCTTCTCACGCATTCCACGGCACTTAAAGATGTAATTTTTTAAATCTAAGAACAAGACCTACCACCAGGACTAATGTCTTGTAGATGAAGATTTTGATCAGAGGGAAAGAAATTGAAGTGGAAGTTAATTTTAAAATGTTCGATGAAAGTTACAAACAAAGATAGCGCTTTTCAGATGGTTAAACTTCTACGAAAGTGACTAAGGCTTGTTTGCGCTGCTTGATACTCAAAAAAAAAGGCCCAATTTCTTTAAAGATTGAAGACACTTTTTTTAAAAAATTTCTGAAGGGGCTGCACCATCGAAAAGCAAATAATAAAAACGATTTCTCTTCATTGGACACGAAGTTTTCTTTGAATTCGAGGTCTTCGATGTTGATGACTAAGACACCATGTGTTTTTTAGATTTAAAGGTCCGGTCTCTAAAAACGGGGATTTAAATTCTACGGTTGATTAGAGGTTTGATGGTTTGGGTCTTTAAATTTTTTAGAAATTGCGAAAGAGGAAATTTTGAATAAATTTTATCTCTATTGTTTTTTTTTTTTTTTTTATTTTTTAGGAGAATGAATAAAGTTACAGGAAAATTTGAAAAATGCGAAAAAGTAAATTTTTTAGAAAATGTAAAAAATATTCCAAATTAATTTAATGAAATTAATAAAATGGTATTTTTGAAAAGTTTCAATTTTTGGAATCTCATTTTTTGGAGTTTTTGAAGAAATGGGTGGAGTTACAGGAAAAGTAAAAAGAGATTTTTGAAGGAAATTTAATTTTGAAGAAAAAAGGTCTTTTAGAAAAATGTGATAAAGTGAATTGTTTAGAAGATATAGCGAAAAATAAAATTTGGAAAATGTAACTTAATAAAACAAACCACTTTATCAATTTTTATTAAGTTAATTTGGAAATTCTTCTATATTTTCTTAACATTCTTAAAACATTCTTAACATTCTTCTTAAAATTTCTCGTTTAATTTTTTCTCATTGTAAATAGCTGATTAAATATCTCAAATTTTTTATTGTTTTCATTACTCTATTAGCTAAATCCAATTATTGTTGAAATATCCATGTACCCGTGTAAAAAAAAAATTATCCTAAAAGAGTCATAAGCTTAGGATCCTAAACGTAACACAATTTAGGACAAATTTATGACACCAAACTGAAATAAAATTTCTATTTTAGAAAAATATTGTTGCAATTACTCAGAGAAAAAATGTTGTAAAAAGTGCTTTTATGACAATTTTAGGATACTTTTACAATTTTAAAATACTTTTATGAAAATTTTAAAATTGTCATAAAAGCGTCCTAAAATTGTCCTAAAAACATCCTAAAATTGTAACGAGTGTCATAAAATTGTTATAAAAGTGTCCTAAAAGTATCCTAAAATTGTCCTAAAAGTATTCTAAAATTGTCTTAAAAGTATCCTAAAAACGTCATGTGTCATAAAAGTATTTTAAAATTGTCTTAAAATTGTCATAAAAGTGTCCTATAATTGTCATAAAAGTATCCTAAAGTAGTCATAAAATTGTCATAAAAGTATCCAAAAATTGTCATAAAAGTACTTTTTACAACATTTTTTCTCTGATTAATTGCGACAATATTTTTCTAAAATCGAAATTTCATTTCGGTTTAGTGTCATAAATTTGTCCTAAAAATGTCCTAAATTGTGTCACGTTTAGGATCCTAAGCTTATGATTCTTTTAGGACAATTTTTTTTACACGGGGTAGATCTGTTTTATTTTTGAATTTTTGGCAATCCTCCATTGCTTTGGCATTGAAATTAAATAAATAAATAATTATTGTAAGCTAATTTCGATTCTTTTGAGCAATTGGGTACCGTTGAATAGTTGAAATATCTCGTTAAATTTCAGTAATGTATTACAAGACGTGGATAACGATGAAGCATCCTAGAACAAATAACAGCTTAATGCTAAAGAAAGAGGTAAAACGTCGACATAAATGTAATAGCAATAAATAGAGAGGCTTTGCTTAAAGCAGCATGAGTATGTGATGTTGATGTTAAGTCCAGGATACTCCAGGTCCCTGGTGAATGCAAATGATAGAAAGATTCTCGGAAGACCGTCGGAACATCTACAAAGTCCCTTTATTTCTAATGTGTGGGACAGGCTTGGAGGTTTTTATCTTCGTCATCCATATCCTCATCTTCCTCTTATTCTTATTCTCAGAGCTGGTCGGTCGGGTTCCACACCAGCAGAGCACACAATTCTTGTTGCTAAGTCCGATCTCAATGCTACGCGTGGCGTACAAACATATCCTATAGATTGGTTCGCGCCTAAACTTGGTCCCGCCAAAACAAACCGCCAGATCAGCTGATCGGGGATCCCTCCAATTTCCTCGGGCACATTCATTCACTACAGACGCACTAGAAAGATCGGTGGGGTATCAACACACAACAAAATGCGTGTTGTTGTGTGAGAAGAATGCGGGGCTACTTGACCGGCTAGGATTCATAAAAAAAATAAGAAACTAACCAACGTGGCATATGTATGAGCGGTTTTATTTCATAACAGTTTGGTTGGAGATATCTGTTATCAGGGAACATGATAGGCGATAACATTATCGAAAATTGTTGGTGTTATTTTGAAAGTTTTTGCTGATTCATTATTTGGAGTTGAAGTCGGAAAGTTTAGGGACCTTGAAATAAGAGTTAGAGGATTTTTTTGGGTAATGTAAGGTGATCATTTTAAGGAGGCATGTAATGGAATTTTAGGGGGGGATCAAGGAGGATTTTTATGGAAAAAAAAATTTTTTTAGGTGATTTTGATGGTAGAAAAAAGATAAATGTCGGTATTAAAGGCGATTTTACAATAAATATTGATGATAATATCAATATTATGATGAATATCAGTATCAATAAGATAAATCATGATGAATATCTTTATTAATGTCATTAAACATTATAAATATCATAAATCATGATAAATATTATTACCAAAAATAATTTTATGATGAATATCACTATCAATTTCATTAAGCATGATGAATATCTTTATTAGTGTCATTAAACATGATGAATATCCACATAAATATTTTAAATCATTATGAAGATGATTAACAAAAATAATTTCATGATGAATATCATTATCAATATAGTGAATTATAATATATATATTTTTTTAATTATAATTTCATAATAAATGTCACTATCAATATCATGATACATGATGAATATAGGTATATATGTCAATTATACGATGAATATCATCATCAATATCATAAATCATGACAAATATTATTATCAATATCATGATTCATGATGAATATCATCAATATCGTAAATTTAAAAGTATCCTAAAATTGTCATAAAAGTATCCTAAAGTAGTCATAAAAGTGTCCTAAAAGTATCCTAAAATTGTCCTAAAAGTATTCTAAAATTGTCTTAAAAGTATCCTAAAAACGTCATGTGTCATAAAAGTATTTTAAAATTGTCTTGAAATTGTCATAAAAGTGTCCTAAAATTGTCATAAAAGTATCCAAAAATTGTCATAAAAGTACTTTTTACAACATTTTTTCTCTGATTAATTGCGACAATATTTTTCTAAAATCGAAATTTCATTTCGGTTTAGTGTCATAAATTTGTCCTAAAAATGTCCTAAATTGTGTCACGTTTAGGATCCTAAGCTTATGATTCTTTTAGGAAAATTTTTTTTTACACGGGGTAGATCTGTTTCATTTTTGAATTTTTGGCAATCCTCCATTGCTTTGGCATTGAAATTAAATAAATAAATAATTATTGTAAGCTAATTTCGATTCTTTTGAGCAATTGGGTACCGTTGAATAGTTGAAATATCTCGTTAAATTTCAGTAATGTATTACAAGACGTGGATAACGATGAAGCATCCTAGAACAAATAACAGCTTAATGCTAAAGAAAGAGGTAAAACGTCGACATAAATGTAATAGCAATAAATAGAGAGGCTTTGCTTAAAGCAGCATGAGTATGTGATGTTGATGTTAAGTCCAGGATACTCCAGGTCCCTGGTGAATGCAAATGATAGAAAGATTCTCGGAAGACCGTCGGAACATCTACAAAGTCCCTTTATTTCTAATGTGTGGGACAGGCTTGGAGGTTTTTATCTTCGTCATCCATATCCTCATCTTCCTCTTATTCTTATTCTCAGAGCTGGTCGGTCGGGTTCCACACCAGCAGAGCACACAATTCTTGTTGCTAAGTCCGATCTCAATGCTACGCGTGGCGTACAAACATATCCTATAGATTGGTTCGCGCCTAAACTTGGTCCCGCCAAAACAAACCGCCAGATCAGCTGATCGGGGATCCCTCCAATTTCCTCGGGCACATTCATTCACTACAGACGCACTAGAAAGATCGGTGGGGTATCAACACACAACAAAATGCGTGTTGTTGTGTGAGAAGAATGCGGGGCTACTTGACTGGCTAGGATTCATAAAAAAAATAAGAAACTAACCAACGTGGCATATGTTTGAGCGGTTTTATTTCATAACAGTTTGGTTGGAGATATCTGTTATCAGGGAACATGATAGGCGATAACATTATCGAAAATTGTTGGTGTTATTTTGAAAGTTTTTGCTGATTCATTATTTGGAGTTGAAGTCGGAAAGTTTAGGGACCTTGAAATAAGAGTTAGAGGATTTTTTTGGGTAATGTAAGGTGATCATTTTAAGGATGCATGTAATGGAATTTTAGGGGGGGATCAAGGAGGATTTTTATGGAAAAAAAAATTTTTTTAGGTGATTTTGATGGTAGAAAAAAGATAAATGTCGGTATTAAAGGCGATTTTACAATAAATATTGATGATAATATCAATATTATGATGAATATCAGTATCAATAAGATAAATCATGATGAATATCTTTATTAATGTCATTAAACATTATAAATATCATAAATCATGATAAATATTATTACCAAAAATAATTTTATGATGAATATCATTATCAATATCATGATACATGATGAATATAGGTATATATGTCAATTATACGATGAATATCATCATCAATATCATAAATCATGACAAATATTATTATCAATATCATGATTCATGATGAATATCATCAATATCGTAAATTATGATAAATATTATTACCAAAAATAATTTAATGATGAATATCACTATCAATATCATGATACATGATGAATATCGTTGTCAATGTTAATTTCATGATGAATATCATTATCAATATAGTGAATTATAATATATATATTTTTTTAAAAATAATTTCATGATGAATATCACTATCAATATCATGATACATGATGAATTTGTTATAAATATCACTACCATGGTGAATATCATTATTAATATCATGATACATGATTAATTAATTATAAATATCACTTCCATGATGAATATCATAATCAATATCAATGTTTAAATAAATATCATCATGAATATCACAATCAATATCAATATCACAAATATCACCAATCCCAAGAAAAAAATTCTTAAACTTATTACCTGCCCCAAAAAACTACCTTTTAGAAAAACCCATCAACAACTTTTAATCACTCTAAAATATCTTCAATCTTCTTAAACTTCTTTATTACTTTTTCAAACTCTCAATTCAACCTACTAACCGTTTATAAATTATTCTCACCTATCCCCTATACTAGCCCAATAACCAAATCGATTAATGTGCTTCATTCACAAAATACTCTTTTCCCCGAAAATTTCATGCCTTTTCCACACACATTTGCCCTCTAATTCCCACCAAAAACCGCTGGATCACCTCTCATCTATCACCTTTAATAACACCTTTCTCGAGAAAAATATCTTTCTTTATACTAAATATCTAAAAATTCTTCCAAAAATTTCAACTTCCTTTTCTGTTATCATTTATTAAAGCAAATTGCTACTATTAATGTTCAATATCATTAATTTAGCAAACAGGATGCTCCAAAATAAGAGGGTGGACATTTAACAGGTACTATACAACTCTTAAGCGAGTCTTGAATTGAATTCAAGTACAAAATCAACAGCTTAAAATCTAGCAATGTAGAGAATTTAAAATCCACCATTCTGTGGGTTGTTGTGTGCTTTCACATCGACATCTTGAATCTAAGAGCAGTATAAGAAAGATCTATTCTGTGTCTGCAGGTAGCGTTGAGGTTTACAACTTGTATAGACTCTACAACAGGTACAACCGTATAATGCCAGTTAGTCTTCCCACACGCTATTCTCATTTTATTTCATGCTATTCTGTTATTATAGTCGAATAAAAAAGTTCTAAGCTTTTGTCCCATGATCTCAATCGCAAACTAAAAATTCAAAATTTTCGAATTGGTCAACCGGCTTTTCATTTTTTTTTTTTTTTTTTTTAAAGGAAAATGACAGCTCGTTTTTTATGTCAAGAGAGAGGTGTCGTAATTGGAACACATTCCGCCTTAAAATTTTTCAAGTTCAAAGGCTAATTCTCAAAAGTTTTGGATGATTTGCAACACTTTTAAATGTCTAAGTTTGAGCTTTGATGTCTGTGGCTCAGCCAATTGATGGATTTTGGCGATCTTATTAAGAGTGTGGGAGCGTTCAGATAAAGTTTTAACGCTGAACCTTGGGATCATAAGCTGGAATTCTCACTGGCGGGAGCACAACAAAAATATGTGCGTGTTGTATGTAATGGGAGCCTTGACAACAAGCCCCGGTATCTTTAAGGGAGCGAGCGAGATAGAAGAACCTTGGGAAGAAACGTGCGGGGTCTTTAAATCTCTGCTGGGATGAGAGGGATTTAAAAATGGCCGGTTTGTTTATATTCCCGCCAATTTTTGTGGTGGGAGGCGTTTTGTGAGACTTGGCCGGAAGGAAGGGAGATAGGGGAAAATTTAGAGAGTACTTTTTTTCAAAATATTCCATTTTTGAGTCAGAAATTAAGTAAAAAATTTTTTTTTTGAATATTCTAGTGAAAAATTTAGTTTTTAAAGTTTAAATTTAAAATTTTTTAAAATTATTTGGAACTTTTTTAGTAAGAAATTTAATTATCTACAATAAAGATCCTTATCTATTTTTACATAATAGGGCATCCCATGCAAAATGGAAAAATGACTAAAATTTTTAAATTTCTCTAATTCATTCTAATTTAGTCTTAATTTACTATTAAAGAAAAACACCACTGTGACGATCGAAAAAAAGAGGTGATTATCGGGAATTTTTTTGACAGAGAAAATAAAGGAATTTAGAGATCGGACTTTTTTTATTTTATTAAAGGTACATTAAAGATTGTTACCCTAAATTTGTATTAAAAAATATTTAATTATTACAAAGTTATTAACAATCTCGTAGAGCACTATAAAAAATTTCCCCTTCGATGGTCGGTTTGATAACTCAAAAATGGATCATCTGAAAAAAAAAAACCCAAATTACTTTTTAATCAGTAAGGATGTAGTTATCGTCGCACGTATGGAATTTTGAAAATTTTCATTTAAAAAAAAATGGCGACTGATTGAAAATTTTCTCACTATTCTTAGTGTATTAAATTTTTTTATTAAAAAAATTAAGACACTAAAAAATAAAAAAAAAATTCGCTATATAATTTATAAATTACAAAGGTTCAATAAATAATTTAAAAAATTTCCTAATTACAGATCATTGCCGACAAATTTTCCAGTTTCTTAAAAACTCTAAATTTATATTACTCGATCAGTGAGACGGGCGATGGATAATTTCAGGTTTGTTATAAAATTGATGATACTTTTATTTAACGATCGATAATTGACAGCTGGATGAAAAAAATAAAAAAAGGCGTTTAAAAATACCAGACAGGGATAAAATTATTTGAAATATCGTTATTAATATTTTTGACGTTAACATTTAGCATTAAATTTGTTTTAAAAATAAATTCGATGTGTAGTTGAACGAGACTCGCTTAAGTGGTCGGCAATCGAGCACGAGTGCCGTTATTATATATATATATATTACATATATTGTGTATGTCCATAGATGTTTATATATATAGACAGATATATCGTACATCAAAAAATGTATTTCGAAATGTAGTTTCGTTGGTTCCACTCGTACATCGGTATAGTACCGTACTGATAAAATGTAAATACCGACTGTTTGCTTTTAACCTTTATCGATTAAAGTAATCTTAATTACCTCCAATAAAAAATTAAATTAAATAAAATAAAAAGTAAATGGGCGGAATAAATATATTACTAAATAATTCAAAGATGTGTCGACATACCTAAATAAATATAAATATATATTATATTGAATTATCTAATAAATAACTAAGCCCACTGTCTTTTAGAGTCACAATAATAGAAGCGGAATAAAGGATAAAAAAATCTCGGAATAAATTTTAAGTTTCTCTATCCTTTACTAACTCTACTCTGCTCGAATAAATATGGAAATAAATCAACTCTTTATTTTAAATTCAATTTTCATTACCTTTTTTTTAAAGCTAGGTTAAATTAAAAATTTAAATAAACGCCTACCGAATACACAATTATAAATATGTCAATGCCCGTAATCACGTGTACCGGCGAAAAAATGAATAAATTTGTTAAAACTCTTAAAAATAAACGGAAGTACTTTTTTTTTCAGACATAAATATAAATATATGGAAATATTCATCGAAAAAAAAATAAAAAAAAAAAAAAACATTTGTTTTAAAAAGTGAATTTTACTGTGACTTTTTTTCTGATGTTTATTTATGAGAGGTAAATTTATTTTATAGAATTATTTGAAATTTTTTCTCTTTTAGATACAAGTATTTTTTTTATTCCGCTAAGGATTTAGTGTGTTTAAACTTTGTTAATTCTATCAAAGGTTAGTATTATTGAAATTTTAATTAGACTTGATAATTAATCCAAATGGAAAGTTTAACAATACTGTCATAAATTTAGCCAAAGAGGATTTAAATTTAGTTTGAAAATTTTAAAACTAATTAAAATTAATTTTGAAAATTTTCATTTTAAAAAAACTGGCGACTGATTGAAAATTTTCTCACTATTCTTACTGTTTTTTTTTTTTTTTTTTTAACCTGGCTAAAAAAATCTTTAAAATAAAAATCTTCAAAAAAATTGAATTTCACAATTTTTGAAAAAATTATATAATCCAAAATTCTACTGAGTATAATTCAAATTATATGGGATATTTTTTCGGATTATATCCAGTGTAATCTGTGGCGGTATAACCAGAAAAATCACTTGGTCAAATCGGAGATTACAATGAGTATAATTCAGATATCACCCAGTATAATCTGGATTATACACGGAAATAACAAGATGACACTGGATATCATCCTAAATTATACTGGGTAAAAAAAATTTCAGATAGTAGCTAGTATAATCCAGAACACAATGAGTATAATCCAGATATTACCCAGTATAATCTGGATTATACTAACTACTATCTGAAATTTTTTTTCACCACAGATATCACTGAATATAATCTGGGATGATATGCAGTGTAATTTTTTTTTTTTCCGTGTAATTAAATATTTACAATTTTTTTCTAATTTCTCTTGAGAATTTTACAATCATAGAAAAAAAAAATAATTATTTGGCTTCAATATAAGTTACATCATAATGAGTTTGAAATATAGTAAACGGTCTGGAGCGGACAGGATAAAAAATGCGAGTTTTCTGTTTGAGAAACCCTGGAGCTGGGGATTTGTTCGCCATCCAGGCAAGAATCTTTGGACCGGTTTTGGTTCTTCGGCGCTTCAGAAAGACCTCCTCTGAATAACTCTCCAGAAGAAACGAAAGATATATATCAGCCAAAAGACGAAGGGCATCAAAGTTATAGTTACAGTTGGCACATTAAGTCCTAGCTACAGAATCCAGGAGAGTTTTTCAGAAAAGCATTCACGCCCTGGCCCTCCTTTGCTGGTTAAATAACAATAAATACCCTCAATCATAGATTTTAACCACCCACACTGCCCGAAAATTTCTACACAGATATTTGCCAGTTGGGGGCAAGAAAATTTCATCAATTAAATTTCTAAGAAATTTTATTCAAGACTCTCAGAGCAACTATGATAAATTTCGCACCTTCAAAGGCGTATCCGTGTCGAAATTAAGGTGAAAAAAATAAAAAAGGAGAAAGAGAAAGAAGGAGAAAAAAGTTCCTGTCATTAGAAATTACAATGTTGAACCCAGAAATTAGTTGGGATGTAAACAGGTTTATAAATTATGAAGAATAAAATATGATTTGTTGTTGGAATATTCTAGTGTCGGATTTAAATAGGGTGAGTTATTTATTGGGATAAAGAAAATCCGTGAGAAAAATCTGCGGAATTTAAATTTTATTTTTTTTTTTTTAGCTTTTTAGTATTTATCGTTAATTGATAATCAATAACTGTTTATTTTTAATTTATTATCAGAAATTTTCTTTTTAAAAATCTCAAGACTAGATGCATGAATCATTTTCAAAAAAATTTATAAATTAAGGAAGAAAAAAATTGTATATCACAATTTTTAAAAAAATTATATAATCTAAGATTCTACTGAGTATAATCCAGATTACAATTAGTATGATCCAGATATCACCCAGTATAATTCAGATTATAATGAGTATAATCCCGATATCACCCAGTATAATCTGGATTATACTAGCTGCTATCTGAAATTTTTTTTCACCACAGATTACACTGGGTATAATATGAGAGGATATGTAGTGTAATTTTGTTCTTTCCATTTTTACAAGCTCTGTAATTAATTTAAAAAAATCAAAACCTAGAAATTAAATTTTTTTTTATTTTATTAAACAATTTTAATTAATAAAATATTATTTTTAAAACCCACAATAAAGAAATTGCATCAAACTGGAACAACCACAACGCAATTTACCAAATATCCCGTCCTCGTAACGGTAACCCAACGAATTTTTCATAAATTCAAAGATGGCTTCATCTTAAAAATTTTTATTGGCCCTTACAATAAAAAATAATTGAATACTATAAAATGCAGGTCAAAAACATGAAAATATTTTTAATAATTTCCCATAGTTACTTCCATTCGACCATAAATTTATTTCACCACCGACAAAAAACATGTTAAATGTATATATGTATAATAAAGTAAAGATCTAGAATTCTAGCGGTTCAGTTTAAAGATCTTTAAAGGGACTAGAGACGTCTTGTTAGCTTCTCGGAATCTTAAAATTTACCAGTTTTATTTTCTGTGCATGGTCATGGCCATACCTAATACTCTACATTTACCATCTATCTTAAAAATCATCCTCCTGAAAACATTTTAAAAATAAATAAAAAATCCTTTTCGGCACCAAACTCTTTTAAATTCAAATAATTGTCTCTTCTATTATTATCGAAGTTAATTCTCGAGACATTGAAAAATTTTTCAATAAAATTTTCTTCTGAAAAACACCGACCGTTTTTATTTTTTATTTTCTGTAAGCATAAGTTTTGAAAAGTTTTTTTAAATTATCGAAAAAAATTTTTTTTAAATGTCTAAATCTGGAAGAATGATAATGACAGTGTTTTCTTAGGATTTTTTTTTTTTTTTTTTTTTTTTTTTTTTTTTTACAATAAAAAAAAAAAGAAAATGTTTTAGCGTTAATAAAATATGACCAGAAATGTATCTAATTAATTATTCGTTCTTTTCTTTACAATTATTCTCACAATTAATAAAAATTTAATATCATCCAAGTGCATCACAATCAATGAGAAGTAGACTTGTGATATAACTATTATAAATCTCACGAAAAATTAGCTTACATAAATATAAATTAAATACCTTTTTGTTTCGGAATATTGAAAAGTAGATGCACAGTTAAAACGAATAAATTGCCCTGTAGTAAGCTCTATTTTCTTATTTTATTTTATTTTATTTATTTAATGATTACAGGTGCTAAGCTATACCGACGAGATTGTTTATTTATTGCGATGGGTTTGAGATCCTTAATGCTATTTTTTTTTTTTTTTTAATTCCTTTTCGTCGCGATTTATTTCATTTTAATTCATGCATCAATTATTTCGTGCCGCTGTTTTTTTTTTATTTTTATTTTTTTTTTTATCGATATGGGACAACAAACGTTTTGAGAACGTTCACAAAGTATCGCGATTGTTAGTAAGAGGGTTTTGAACGAAAAGAGCAGAGTATTAGTAATCACGATTACTTTTTTTTTAATCAGTATAATATTTATAATTAATAAAGTATGTGAATTGCGAGAAGGAACATTTTATACAACAATTGGATAATATAATGTATATTATAGAGATAGAGATATTTTCATCAAATAAAAAAAAAATAATATATTTAATAATGTAAGTTTTACTCTTTTAAATTTAAATCAATTTTCATACAATGAATACCATAAAAAATTTTTTTAAATTAGTTAAATTAATTATTTTTACTTATAATTATCAATATATCTTATCAAAACTCAAATTGAAAATTGTTTTTGTTCCAAATAATTTTTTTTACTGCATTGACCCTAAAAATCAATACATTTATTGTGAAATATTGACATTTTTCAAGATATAAGCTCATCTCGATGTTACACTCATCGAGACCTTTCATTTAAGTACCCACATCAATTTTTCATATATTTATATATACTACATATATGTATATATGAAAAATATATCAAAAATGCATGTGGGTACTCAAATGAAAGCTCGTGATGAGTCTAATATCGGGATGAGCTTATATCTTCGAAAATATCAATAATTAATTTAAGAAATGACCTTGTATCTTGTCAACTAATGAGATTTTTAAAGATATAAGCTCATCCTGATGTTATATTCATCAAGAGCTTTCATTTGAGTACCCACATCAATTTTTCATATATTTTATATATTTATATATATTATATATATGTATATATAAAAAATATATCAAAAACGCAAGTGTGTACTCAAATGAAAGCTCTTGATGAGTGTAACATCAAGATGAGCTTATATCTTAAAAAATGTCAATAAGAAAATGAAATTATTATTATTATTTATTTATTAGAATTAAATTAAATTTATTAAATAATAATAATACTTTCCAATTAAATTCATTAATGCCATATGATATCCATCAAGTACATAATAGCATTAGAAATCGCTCTGGGAGTTCTGCATCGGCATAAACACCGTGACCGTATGGTATGACGGCGACGTAGAAGAAGAAGAAGGAGGAGGAGGAGGAGGAGGAGGGAGTGTAGGGGGCGAGGTTGAGGTTGAGAAAAACAAGTGAAGGATAAAGAAGACAAGCATTATGTGCTCGATGGTTCAGGCTTACATTAGGTTAGTATTAGTGAGAATAATACTGAGAATAAGGATAAAGATAATGGAAGAAGAGGAGATACCAAAGAGACTGTAGCTGAACCAGAAGATCCTCCTCGTGTTATAATATTATGTTATATGTTGTTTAGGCGTCGGCGAAGAAACCGTTGCTGTTGCGAGGCAGAACCTCAGCGCCACTCTCACACACAAATTTGCTGTTACGTTTGTGTGCTACGGGAAGAAAAAAAAATCACGGTTAAAAAATAAAACTCCCTGAGGAAAGAGAAGAACCTTCTCAGCGAAATATACATATATATATTTGTATATGTGTATATATATATAGTGGTCCTGGTGGAGGTGGATGTTGGAATTGAGAATCGGGAGAAATAAAAATAATAATAAATGACTTGAGAATAAGACGACGATAAAAATCATGATGATGAGAATAAGAACCACCGAGAGAAGTATAGAGGAAGTTACGCAATTTTTAACCGTCGTTCTGGTCCATTACAATCAATCTTTTTTTTTTAGAGCATCATTTTCTTGTAACAATCGCAATTTGTGAGAACTGGAATTAATTTTTGGAATTAAGAGGGAAATTTTGGGATTCTAGAGAAAATTTCTGAAAAAATGACTACCCACATGACCTAATTGTCGTATGTGATCATATGTGATCACATTTGCCACATATGATCACATATGCCATATATGATCATATATGACACATATATCAAGCATAATCAAATGTCACACATGATCACATATGTATCATATGGTCACGGGTGATCACATATGATCAAATATGTCACATGTGATCACATATGTGATATATGATCACATATGATCACATTTGCCACATATATCAAACGTAATCACATGTCACATATGATCATATATGTCACATATGATCACATATGATCACATATATGATATATGATCACATATGATCACATATGAGGAAGTATAGGCGTGTGAGTAGTCGTTGGATAGGAAATTTTAAGCTCTCTTATGTGACCTTTGAATTTTTTGCTCAATTTTCAAATAGTGAAAAATTTTTTAAAAACCAAATTTTGGCACAAACCAAAGCGCGGGACTAATAAAATTTTAATTGAGGTTTGAAGGCTGAGGATTGGAGCTATAGGGAAAAATTGTAAGAGACCTTTAGATTTTCATAAATTTATCCGTATTTTAACCAAAATTCGAGATCGGAAGTAAGAAAATAATTTTTATAGCAAAAATTAAAATTATAAATTTTATCTTAGGGACGAAAATAACTACTATTGATTCGAAAATATCTAACCGTTTAGTTATGTACAGCAGATATATATAGATATAAATGTCAATTGACACAATACTCATTCATAAACTGATAACCAGATAAACTTCCTTTCAATTCACAGTTACAAGGCTGAATATAGAAATAAAATAAAAATTGTGATACTGTTATCTATTACAGAAACTGTGAGTTGATAAAAAAAGATAATCTTTTTTTTTTTAAAAAGACAAATTCATTATTTAGTGAGTTAATATCAAACGATTAATTATCATATTTTATTTAAGAATTAAAAAAAATTTTCTTTATTTAAAAAAATATAATAAATATCAAAAAATCAATCTAAATTTTTCTGCTGCCGCGTTTTGGGTTGTACCTTTAATTTTCCAATGACTATAACTCCGAAAGTACTCGGCTGATTTTTCCGATTTTTTCTAAATTTATCGCAGAATATTGTACCCTAGGTCTACTCAAAAATTAAATTGATAATTTAGCAATTGATATATCCGTAAATTTAAGCAAATATTTTTGAATAGACTCATATATTAGCAAAATTGTCAACCGTGACGAGTTACCGAGAACGCAGTAGTAGCGGTACATTAACCGTCTCCTGTTGGAATTTCTTTCTTCTCTTTCTGTTCTTCTTCTTATTATCCTTATTCTTAACATCTTCTTACACAAAAAAAAAAGATTATTTAACATTGTTGGCGAAAGGAACTCTTTAAGCCTGAAAAATTGCAATTAAAATTTTCCACTGCCGCGCTTTGAGGTGTGCCGTAAATTTTCGAATGACTATAACTCAAAAACTACTCGCCCGATTTTCCCGATTTTTTTGAAACTTATACTAGAATAGTATCCTCTAGGTCTCTACAAAATTTGATCCCAAAAATGGTACTTAAACAATGACAGTAAATTTAAAACGAAAATTACATACACGCCTACGATAAATTTTTGTAATGTCGCCTTAAGAGGGTTAAGGTCTTTATGTATATATAAGTCTAAAGTATATGATGAAATAGTATGTTTGGATAAATGAAGAAAGGAAAAAAGAAAAAATATAAGGTCTTGTTATTTTGGACTTTTTTCACTTTGGTCGTTACGTTTCCCCCTTGGGTGGATTGAAACGATAGAAACATACAGGTAAAGGATAGCTTTAGCTGATGTGTATAATATACAAGCTGAGTGGAAGTAAAGGGCAAGCCACTCCGGCGGTCTGGCCTTTAAATTCCTTATGGTGTAAACAGAGGTACTCACCACTACACACACCTTCGCCTTTTGTAATTATTTAACCATACTATCTTTGTTGTATAATATAATAACTTTATGCTCTTTTTTATGTATTTAAATGTTAATAAAATTGATCTATTATTATTTAGCGCCGATGAATACTAACAGAGTCATTTGTGATGTATATTATAATAAGGGTCATTTTTGTGGTGGTATTTAATTTAATTTTTAAATTAAATATGTTTGTAAATATCCCAAGAATTTTTTTTTATTTTTTAGAAAAACTCAGATAAGATTTTATGTAGAATTTTAAAAAAATTTTATGGTAGTTAAACTTAAAGGAATTTTTGTAGAGACCTTATTTATTAAAATTGTTTAAAATCAAAAAAATTTAATTTCTAGATTTTGATTTTTTATAATTAATTACAGAGCTTGTAAAAATGAAATTTTTTAGGGACTTAGGGGACACTATTTTTGGATGAGTTTTTAAAAAAGCTAAAAAATCGGTCGACTAGTTGTGGAGTTATAGTCATTGGAAAGTTAAGGGTACACCTCAAAGCGCGGCAGTAGGAGCATTTTTATTGATTTCTGGGTTAAGTATTGAAGATACGGAAAAATGCTTATGGCTTGAGATTTTTAAAAAGAAAATTTATAATTTCTGATAAATTAAATAATTAAAAAAAAATAACTTCCAGATTTTTGAAAATTTTTAATTTTCTTAGCGGGAAGTTGAAAAAAATAGATAGCGACCCGAAAAAAAACGCGGAATACTGGTCAGTACCTCCTCGACGGCCACGTCGGAGATTCTCAAGAGTCGGCGCTCCCATCCCCACTTTGTACGCGCGGGAATTTAAATCTCAACGGTCGGTACCAATACTACTACATAACACACAATACTGAGCACAATAATAACAAGTTCCAAGGAGTGCCGTCGCAAAAAAATAAATGAACCACGAAACGTGACTTTAAATGCGGGGGATTCCTCTTTATACCCCATGCGATCTTACCAACGCGAGAAAGGGACCAAAAGATAAAAAAAAAAAAAAAAAAAAAAAAACCCCC
>JZSA01005895.1:0-14929 GCA_000956155.1 Cotesia vestalis
TTTTTTTTTTTTTTTTTTTTTTTTTTTTTCGTATGATTAAACTGTTCTTGAGCTCGCTACGAAAAATCAAGAGTCAAATCCTGATATTCATTAATTGACAACACATTCCGTAAAAATTTAAATTTTGAGAATCTTTTGACAGTAAATGACGTTTTTTGTACTGCATTGACGCTCAAAATCAATGCAGTATTTTTTAAAAGCATTAACAATTTATTTTAGACATTCTTCGCAATAATTTAGCCTCAGAAGTCATATTTACAACGCCCTTTAACGTTAAATGAGATTTTTCAACTGCATTGACACTCAAAATCAATGTATTAATTTTTAAACTGCGCTACAAAATGATTTTTGTTATTAATTTCAATAATATAGCATAAAAAATCAAATTAAGAGTGTCTATTATTATTAAATGAGATTTTTAAACTGCATTGACACTCAAAATCAATGCATTCTTTTTTAAGCTGTACTATTGATTGATTTTTTGCTACTAATTTTAAAAACAAAGCATTAATAATGAAGTTGAAAGTGTCTTTGTATAATTAATGCCATTTTTTATGCTGCATTGACACTCAAAATCAATACACTTATTTTTTTATATATATATTTTTGTATATAAGGAGAATATAGTCGTGTGAGTAGTCATTTTACCGGAAATTTTCCATAGATTACAAAAAAATACGTTAGAACTCTGACAATCCATCGCTTACTGAAGAATATCCCCGTATAAATTAAACTCATAAAGAAAAGTCGTAAATTTGAATAAGGTGAGCGAAGCAACCCTGATAAACTTCTTTAGAAAGTAAAATTATTTACTGCTTGTTTACTCAGTCTGCTCGCAAAAAAAGTATTAATTTACAGCCGTCATATTTCCACAATTGAGTCGAAAGACGGAAAATAACATTGAAAGGTCCTTTAAAAATAATTTGGGGAATTCCCTAAAATTTGTCAGCGCGACTTTGGGCCTATTTTCTTGAGAGTGTAATAGTTAATACGGGTCTACCTGATCATTGTCAGTACAAGTACTGCCGTTAATTTTGGGCTTCAAGACTAAACAGCGGAGAGTTTGTTGGGTATTAGTTACTTACGCATTATTTTGCTCTATTGTACTCGTGCTGCCTTGTTGCCTTGCTGGCGTATTGCCGTCACAGTAGTTTACCGATAATAACCTTACGAGATTAACTGCACCCAAATTTAAATTTACCTATTTACCTATTTTTTTTTTCTCGGAAGCTTTCAGTTTATATTTTTATGATTTTTGACCTGAGATGAAAAAATTTAAAAGTATTTTATAAAATTTAAACTTGGTAGTTTTGGTTTTAAAGTCAAAATAATTGGAAATTTTTTTTTAGTTTAAATTTGGAAAAATTATTTATAATTTTTGGTGTAAAATTAAAAACTCTAGATAATTTAACAATTCTTTTAGGTGTGAAATAAAAAATTATAGACAATTTTGGGTGTAAAGTTAATTATTAAAAGTTCTAGATTATTTTGGGTGTAAGATTAATAATTAAAAATTCTAGAAAATTTGGTGTAAATAACAAACAATTTAAAATTTTAGATAATTCGGTGTTCAAAGTTATAAAAATCTATAAAATTAAATAATTAAAAATCTCTAGTATCAATAAAAACAATTAATTCAGCAAATCAACATAAATTACCAAGGTGTTTAATATTCACAGACCCGAGTGAATGACCCGCAAATTCATTGAATTCTCGACCGGTTATTTATTGCATACCCAAAACAAATATTTAATTTATTCTACACCAATAGACTCTTCTTATGTAACCAGAGACTATTCCCGTTATTAAAAAAAAAAAAAAAATCACAAATGGCGGGAAAATAAATCAATAAACCCGTAAATCGAATAGAAAAATAAATGCAACGTAAAATAAAAATGCGTGTCAAATTGATGAGTTAAGTCGAAGAGTCTAACGTCTGGTTAGGTATTTTTACGATTACCTCAGCTCTAGCAGGGTACGTTGACTTATTTTTGGCATCTACATGCACAATCCACATGCACACCCTCCTTGTAGACCTCAGTGCAGACAGTAGGGGACGGGGTCACAATTTCAGAGTAAGTTGGACCCCAAAGGACTGCTGAAGATTCGGATTCAGCTGTCGAGTTTAACTTTATCGGACCCCAGTATATTTTTACCGAGAGAATAAAAATAAAATGAATATCAACTGGGGTGTGCATTCGACTACGTGGTGATTTTCTTCGCGGCACAATTGTTCCTTCAAGAGGGTGTGTAACTCCTACATTGACAGTCGGACTAATGTTTTTTCATCCCCCCGGGCCCCTTTTGAGAGGGAAATGGAAAATACATGATTTTCCGTAAGAGGTGTGCATGTCACCTGGGCCCTAAGTAAGATTGAATGTCTTTTAATACCGAGATCATCTGTCGCGACATCATCACATGTCCCATGTCCTACCGCAATTTTTTAATACACACTGTTAAGTTTTTATTTAGCTTTCGTATTATGTATTTTGGGGTGGAAAATTTATTGTGATTGCCGTAATTATGAGGGAAAATTTTATTTACAGCACAGATGGTTAGCAAGTCGGTTATTTTTTAATATTTAATTTTCTACAGATTTTAATTATGCACACCCTCAATTTGTGTGCAAAATTGTTTCTTAAAAGTTATAGATATTTTGGTGTGCATTAGACAATTTGATGTGCAAATTTTTTTACTAATAATTCTAAATAATTTGGTGTACAAATTTTTTTAATTAAAAATTCTAAATATTTAGTGTGTAGAATTAAAAATTCTAGATAGTTTGGTGTGCAAATTTTTTTATTGAAAATTCTATATAATTTGGTGTGCAAAATTGTTTCTTAAAAGTTATAGATATTTTGGTGTGCATTAGACAATTTGATGTGCAAATTTTTTTACTAATAATTCTAAATAATTTGGTGTACAAATTTTTTTAATTAAAAATTCTAAATATTTAGTGTGTAGAATTAAAAATTCTAGATAGTTTGGTGTGCAAATTTTTTTATTGAAAATTCTATATAATTTGGTGTGCAAAATTGTTTCTTAAAAGTTATAGATATTTTGGTGTGCATTAGACAATTTGATGTGCAAATTTTTTTACTAATAATTCTAAATAATTTGGTGTACAAATTTTTTTAATTAAAAATTCTAAATATTTAGTGTGTAGAATTAAAAATTCTAGATAGTTTGGTGTGCAAATTTTTTTATTGAAAATTCTATATAATTTGGTGTGCAAAATTGTTTCTTAAAAGTTATAGATATTTTGGTGTGCATTAGACAATTTGATGTGCAAATTTTTTTACTAATAATTCTAAATAATTTGGTGTACAAATTTTTTTAATTAAAAATTCTAAATATTTAGTGTGTAGAATTAAAAATTCTAGATAGTTTGGTGTGCAAATTTTTTTATTGAAAATTCTATATAATTTGGTGTGCAAAATTGTTTCTTAAAAGTTATAGATATTTTGGTGTGCATTAGACAATTTGATGTGCAAATTTTTTTACTAATAATTCTAAATAATTTGGTGTACAAATTTTTTTAATTAAAAATTCTAAATATTTAGTGTGTAGAATTAAAAATTCTAGATAGTTTGGTGTGCAAATTTTTTTATTGAAAATTCTATATAATTTGGTGTGCAAAATTGTTTCTTAAAAGTTATAGATATTTTGGTGTGCATTAGACAATTTGATGTGCAAATTTTTTTACTAATAATTCTAAATAATTTGGTGTACAAATTTTTTTAATTAAAAATTCTAAATATTTAGTGTGTAGAATTAAAAATTCTAGATAGTTTGGTGTGCAAATTTTTTTATTGAAAATTCTATATAATTTGGTGTGCAAAATTGTTTCTTAAAAGTTATAGATATTTTGGTGTGCATTAGACAATTTGATGTGCAAATTTTTTTACTAATAATTCTAAATAATTTGGTGTACAAATTTTTTTAATTAAAAATTCTAAATATTTAGTGTGTAGAATTAAAAATTCTAGATAGTTTGGTGTGCAAATTTTTTTATTGAAAATTCTATATAATTTGGTGTGCAAAATTGTTTCTTAAAAGTTATAGATATTTTGGTGTGCATTAGACAATTTGATGTGCAAATTTTTTTACTAATAATTCTAAATAATTTGGTGTACAAATTTTTTTAATTAAAAATTCTAAATATTTAGTGTGTAGAATTAAAAATTCTAGATAGTTTGGTGTGCAAATTTTTTTATTGAAAATTCTATATAATTTGGTGTGCAAAATTGTTTCTTAAAAGTTATAGATATTTTGGTGTGCATTAGACAATTTGATGTGCAAATTTTTTTACTAATAATTCTAAATAATTTGGTGTACAAATTTTTTTAATTAAAAATTCTAAATATTTAGTGTGTAGAATTAAAAATTCTAGATAGTTTGGTGTGCAAATTTTTTTATTGAAAATTCTATATAATTTGGTGTGCAAAATTGTTTCTTAAAAGTTATAGATATTTTGGTGTGCATTAGACAATTTGATGTGCAAATTTTTTTACTAATAATTCTAAATAATTTGGTGTACAAATTTTTTTAATTAAAAATTCTAAATATTTAGTGTGTAGAATTAAAAATTCTAGATAGTTTGGTGTGCAAATTTTTTTATTGAAAATTCTATATAATTTGGTGTGCAAAATTGTTTCTTAAAAGTTATAGATATTTTGGTGTGCATTAGACAATTTGATGTGCAAATTTTTTTACTAATAATTCTAAATAATTTGGTGTACAAATTTTTTTAATTAAAAATTCTAAATATTTAGTGTGTAAAATTAAAAATTCTAGATAGTTTGGTGTGCATAATTTTTTATTGAAAATTCTATATAATTTGGTGTGCAAAATTGTTTCTTAAAAGTTACAGATATATTGGTGTGCATTAGACAATTTGGTGTGCAAATTTTTTTACTAATAATTTTAAATAATTTGGTGTGCAATTTTTTATAAATAATATATTTTTTTACATACATATTTTTCCGTGCGAGTTAATAATTAATAGTTGAAAATTTTCTAAAGTAGTCATAATTAAAATTCTAAACAATTTGTCGTAAAAAATTTCCTATCATACATATTTATATAATTCTCATTCCCATTATCGAACTAGGTATATATTTGATGTTGAAAAGAATAACTTGCGAAAATTAAAACGGTGTACCCAAAAGTTGGGAGAGCGGAGAGCAACCTAGTCCCAGAACACACTCTCTCTTCTCTTTCACAATAATAATAATAATAATAAGTAATACACGTTAGATGTAGACTCAGAGAGTGTGAGATATGTGATGTCTGATGTCTGATGTGAGGAGATGCATCTGCGGCGGCTGCGTAACGAAATAATGGCAAAAACTACCACTGTATGCTGTGTATGTTATAACGTCGAACTTGAACGGTCGGGGTTGCTTCTTAAATGTCGTCATACCAATGTGAAACAGCAATAGGGTGAGATTTTTACCCAAGGTACAAGGTACAAGGTACATACAAGGCATACCCCGTAGGATCGCAGGAAGGTGTCCCGCTTACGTTTTCGTTTTCGTGAGGAACAGATGATGATGATCCCGTTTAGGAACTTCCGAAGAGAAGACAACATATGTGTGTGTATAATAGAATAGAATAGGACTTATCCCGGGGTCATTGAATTCCAAGTTAAAAACCAGTAACACTTTTTGCTCTCCTTTTTATTTAAAAGTTCTCTTGGGACGATTCGCCAAGATTAACAACGATAACTCCCGAAATGTTAGAAAGAACGGTGTGAATTTTTTGAGGCGGGTTTTGTGGGTTGATACGCCGGTCCAGTTTCAAAATTTATTAAATTGGTCGATTGATTTTAAGGAATAAATGTATTAACTTTTTTATGTACACTGATAGAAGGATTTAGTACGGAGTACTAAACTGATTTAGTAACAAAATTTTTAGTCATTTATTTGGGAGAAAAAAATATTTAATACCTATCAATATTATTTGTTACAGTTTAATCAGTGATTTTTTTATCCGAAATAAATTATAGTAATATGAACAAAGCCTTATTATATAGAAATAAATATTTTGTTCCACCAAATAATATTTAGTAATAGTTACTAAATATTTATTTGGTAAGTATAGTCGGTAGATGGCTATGCTGAAATTGAAAATTGTATATGTATTTGTTGAAAACTTTAGTGTTTTGACATTAATATTTTAATTATTATTAAAATATTGAGTCAATTTGTAATAATAAAACCATGCAAGAGATTTTAAAATCGTGGAATTTAAGTGAATTGTACTCCGTTTTATCTGATAAGTTCGCCTTTATTTACTTTCAATGTGATACATGACCTATTCACTGAGTATGCCTCAAATAAAAAATTTTAACTTAATGTGATTCCGTTCTTTATAGTACCTTATATTTTTACTAAAAATTATTTATTTCAATTATCTTGATTTATTTTGAGTAAAAAAGTAAGGTTACACGCTAAAATTGATTTTTTTAATACCAACAAACGATTTATTGAGTACCAATAAATGATTTAGTAAATACTACTAAATATTTATTTGATGAAACTAAATGGGCTTTAATAAATGATTTAGTAACTATTACTAAATATTTGGTTATAAAAGGTTTGTTACTAAATCATTTAGTACCTGTTACTAAATCTTATTAAATAGAACTAAATCCTTCTATCAGTGTAGAACGATAAATTTTTTTACACACCAAATTATTTAGAATTTGTAATTAAAAAAAAAATTTGCACACCAAATTATCTAATTCAAAATTTTGCACACCAAAATTTTCTTAACTACATTAAGAAATTAATGTTACATAAATATTTTTATAAAAATCAAAATTTCAATTTTTGACAAATGCACACCAAAATTTTTTTTTATATTTGAGATTGACCTAAAGGGTGTGAATTAATTCCTCCTTTTAGCACCTACCTCAAAAAATCCTAAGCTAAAAAAAATAGTTTACAGAAGAATAAAAAATAATATTAATGAACTAAGGGAAAGGGAAATGTTGAGTCACAGATTTGAAACGAGCCGAAAGAAAACCTTTATATAGACAAGCTACACATTTTTTATTTTCTCAAGGATTACCTTTTGTACCTGAAGGATCAAGGCTTCTTTTTTTTATTTCGTCATTAAGCAAGACACGGAATTTCCATTCTCACATCAGAGATCAAATATTGACAATTTATAAAAATTTTAACACCAAAATTATAAATGGAATTTTCACCCCAAAGGGTTGGTTACTTTTTTTTCAAAATTTTGAACTCACGCCCAAACTTTCGCTTGAGAAAATTTTCGGGGGGAAATTTATGATGTTAATGTCAGTTTATGTTAAAAAAAAAACAAATATTGGTGGTAAATTTTGAATTTGAAGACTCAAAATCAATATCGTGAAAGTGAAGCCTGAAATAACTGAATTTTAAGACCCGGTGCGCTGTGTGGTGTTGCATAACGAGGGTGAGACTGGCCAAGGGTGAAATTTTCGGGGGTAAACTTTAATATTTTATCCTCGTGCCATTTATGTATACACATCTATGTTTGTAGTGTGTTCAAAAATAAGAAATAAGCGCAGATGGATTTTTAGTTAACGTTTCGATTAATAAACGTCAAAAAATTATTATTGATTAGTTTTAAAAAATTGAAGTTGAAGGTGAAAAATTTTTAATTTTTAATTTTGGGTTAATTTTTGGGTATTTTCAAATTTTGAACACCAAATCGTCAAAAATTATTAATTTTTCATTTTACACTAAATTTTTTACTCTAATTTTGGACATTAATCTAAAATTGTATAATTTTTATTTTAAAAATTGAATTTTTAATTTAATACCAAATTTTGGAAAATTTTTAACTTTTAATTCAAAATTTTAAATAAAAAAAAATCTGTACAATTTTTTTAAAAAATTACTTTTAAAAAAAACGTTCTTATATATAAATTAATGACAAAGTTACAAATATTAAAAAATAAAAAAGTATTTTTTTTTTTTTTTTAAAAATTCATAACTTTTTTCTAATTACACAAAAAAAAAAAAATTGCATTTAAAGATAAGAAAATTAACATTCAAAGTTTTAATTTTAAAAATCATATTTTGACCTGGAATTTTTCTAATTTAAAATTTTAAGCGAAACTTTTTAATATTTATATCCAATTTTTTTTTTTTTGCGGCTAAAAAAATATTTAAAAATTTCAAACAATTTTAAAAGTTATCGATTTAGCTCAAAACTATGAAAATTAAGTTAGCTGGCATCTAAAAATTTTGATAATAATTTTTTCATTGAAAAAAATAATTATAAAATAAAAAAAGACATTTTTGATTTTTAAAAAGCAACAATAAAATTTTTCTTTATTGAACAATAACTTTTGTTAAATTGCACTGTCCCTTCTTAAATATCGACGTCTTTAAATATATAAGCTCATTCCGATGTTACACTCATCAAGAGCTTTCATTTGAGTACCCACATGCATTTTTTATATATTTTTAATATATACATATACATAATATATAAAATATATGAAAAATTGATGTGGGTACTCAAATGAAATCAAATAATATTGAATCATTTTTTTTCATTCAATATGTATAATTGCGCGCTAAAATGATCTAAAATGGGTATCAAATATTCAAGAGAAAAAGTTTCTCAAGATGAGATAATTTTTTTCTCAGCTGAAGTAGGTGGCGCTGCTTCCCTAAAGTATCTAAAAATCTTGATCAAATATAAAAATTTATTGTACCAAGTATTTATGATAATTTGAATTAAGAAAAAATGACTTCCACCAAGAATAGAATTTCAAGAAAAATTTTTACTTCGGCCAATACAACTTCGGTCTTCCTTCGGGCGACCGAAAATTTACTTGAGCCAAGAATTTTGTTCTCCAGTCAAGGAATCTTTCTTTCTGTGTATTTATATCGTTCATTTGAACAATAAATCGCCACAAACGGTCCTACTACCCTAATTAACATTTATATATTCCCCATAAATAATATAAAAAAATACAAATTAGCTTGTAAATCTTAAAGAAGCTTAAAATTTCATTTAATTTTCGGGACTAAATATATGTCTAGCTATTTAGTATTTTTATCTAAAAATTTACCTTTGAAGTGACTATAATAAACAGCAACCATCAAAATAAAATTTCTACTTCATTTTTCTTACACACACACACTTAATACACACATATAATATTTCTTAGTCCAACTTAAAAGTGGACTTTGCATATATTTTTCAATTCTACTTCCCCAACTTCTTGTCCTTTGGTTTTGTGACAATATATATTTTGTATATCTATATATACGGCGTCAAAAAGTATTTAAAATTATTTCCAGTACTACTTATTGTCTAAAATTGCTGTATACTTATCATTATTCCTTCATTTATCCCAAAATCAGGTATCCTTGAGACCTGAGTTTTATTTTTGAAGTACCCTTCACCTTCTCACTCACAAATTATCCATTTTAATCTTATTGTCGCCTTAAAATCATTATTTATTATTCTAAATATTTCCCGAAAAATAAAAAAGCTACTTTAATTATAAATAAGATAAATGAAATAAATAAAATAAATTACAATTAAATTGGAGGAAAATCGGAAAGTACAATGGTAGTTTTTAGTGATTGATCAGGTGAATTCGGTATTGTAAGCCGAAGGAAAGAGCAAGGTACTTTTTTAGCCCTTGTTCCTTGGATTCTTTTGAGAATTTGCTGTTATATTATATATAATAAGACCCCCGAGGTATGCGGTGGTGGTTCCCCTTACAAGACAAACATATATATAGAAAGAATCTCCTTGCAAGGATGGAGAGAAAAAAAAACCCGAGAATAATCTTTAGGGTACCTGCTAAGGGCCGTTTATCATTTTTATTTTATTTTAAAGCTCTTGCTAACAGATTAGCGGATTAATTAACGAATTATGAAGATTTAAATTTCTCTTTTAGAAATTTAATTTTTTAAATAATCTAAGCGATTATTTTTAGAGATGGAAAAAATTTTTTTCATTTTTTAATTTATAATTTTATTTATTTATTTATTTATTTATTTATTTATTTAATGACATTAAAGTTACCTGTAACTTGACTTATGTTTTTTATTAAAATTACTTTTAATTCGATTTTCTTCGCGGAAAATCAAATAATTTTTGAAATTTGGACAATAAAAGGTAGAAATTTGTGAAAAAAGGGAGATTTTTAAATTCTTGATTTTTTTAATGAAAATAACTACAAATTTCATGTTCTTTAAGATAAAATTTTGGAATTTCGAGTAAATATTTAATTTTTTGAAGAGATTTAGTATTTAAATATTTAAAAAAATATCTAAATTTTGTAGTAAAATTTTAAAATATTATTTATTAATATTTTTAGAGTAAAAAATTCATTAAAATTCCAAAAATTTTCTTCAATTTTCAAAAAAATTAAAATTGATCTATTTTCTCAAAATTTTTTGTAACAAAAACAATTTTCCAAAATTTCTTAAAAATTTCACAATTTTTACCAATTTTTTTTTTTTTTTAAATAATTTTTATAAATTAAAAAAAAAATGAACCCTGCTGTCATCTAGCGCCAAAACTTTCAACCAAAACTAATTCGCGATCAATAAAATAATAATGAACTCATTGTGTTCAGTTACCCGCCAGATCTTGGCGAGTAAACTCCTAAAAATTTTCCAAATTTCACCAAATTACCCCCTCCACCCTCCAAAATTAAAAAAACTCCAATTTAAGTGTCTAAATTATCAAAATTAATTTCAAAAGTGTAAAAACCAAAAAAAAAAATCTTTAAAATTCAAAAAAATCAAAAAAAATGCTCTGAATGTAAAAAACGCGGGCTTTGATGTTATTACCACGCGCATTTTACAAATTTATGAATTAAAACAATTAAAAGTGTCAAAAAATTGTACAAATTGAATAAATTGTTCATAAAAATTGTAAATTTACTTAAAATTAGCCAAATTTTAGTGAAATTGTAAATATTTATAAAAAAAAAACTCGGTGAAATTTGTCGAAGTGAATATTGAAGGTTAGCTAAAAATGGAGGCGCAAATTTTTTGGCGTCTAATTTAAAAGTGTAAAATTTAAAAATAAAAATTGAAAATAAAAAATAACTGACTGAAGTTATTTTTGAATTTCAGGCTGTTTAAAAATGTCTTCAAAATAAAAGGGACGCCGGAAGGTGCAATGAAATCGCGGTTGAAGTCTCGTCGCTCAGCAACCATGACCTCCAGACGGGTTTCCAGCCCGGAGATCTCGTGCTTGTCTATCGACAACAAGGAGAATGGTGGCGCCATCTGTAGCCCGCTTAGTAGTATGAAGAGCCCTCTTAAGGTAACACTAATTTTTTATTTTTTCCTTATATTAAAATTAATTTTATTTATTAAATAAAATTTTTCATTATTTTTATTAAATTTTTAATTTTATTGGCGGTAAAATTTATTTTTAAATAAAACGCGGGAATTTTTGAAAAGTTTAAAAATATTTTAATATTTGGGACTTTAATAAAAATACAAATATTTTATAAAAATTAAATAAAATTACAAAAAAAATTTTTTTTCAAATAAAAATAAAAAATTTTTTAAATTACAAATAATAATTTATTTAGTGCATTGACATTCATAACCAATTTTTACTGCATTGACATCCATTTTCAACTAACTGCATTGATGTTTTTAATCAATGTTATCTACATTAAATTTTAAAATCAATATTTGCGACTAAAATCAATACCCTTAAAAATGTCATTGGTTGACAAAATACAATGTCATTTCTTAATTATTGACATTTTTAAAGATATAAGCTCATCCCGAGGTTACACTCATCGAGAGCTTTCATTTGAGTACCCACATGCATTTTTGATATATTTTTCATATATACATATATATAATATATATGAAATATATAAAATATATGAAAAATTGATGTGAGTACTTAAATGAAAGGTCTCGATCAGTGTAATGTCAGAGTGAGCTTATATCTTTAAAAATCTCATTAGTTGACAAGATACAAGGTCATTTCTTAAATTAATTATTGATATTTTCAAAGATATAAGCTCATCCCGAAGTTACACTCATTAATTCTCTATGGAGGATCGAACAGAATAAAAAGCTTATAATACTAAATTCTTTTTGATTCTCTATGCATTAATTTTTCATATATTTTATATATATAAATATATAAAATATATGAAAAATTGATGTAGGTATTCAAATGAAAGGTCTTGATGAATGTAACATCGGGATGAGTTTACATCTTTAAAAATTTCGATAGTTGACAAGATACAAGGTCATTTCTTGACTATGTTAAATTGCACTGTACTTTCTTAAATATTGACATTTTTAAAGATATAAGCTCATCCTGATGGTGCACTCATCAAGAGTTTTCATTTGAGTACCCACATGCATTTTTATATATTTTTCATATATACATATATATAAAATATATGAAAAATTAATGTGGGTACTTAAATGAAAGGTCTTGACGAATGTAACATCGGGATGAGTTTATATCTTTAAAAATGTCAATGGTTCACGAGAACTATGTTAAATTGCACTGAACTTTCTTAACGATTGACGTTTTTCAATAAATAAGCTTATTCCGATGTTACACTCATCAAGAGTTTTTATTTGAGTACTCACATGGATTTTGATATATTTTTATATATTTATATCTATAATATTTATATGTAAATATATAAAATCCTAATATTCCTAATATAATCCTAGAATAAAATTAATTAATCTTTAATATTAAGATCGAGATGAAATGTATGTGAAACCAATTTATTCGTGATGTGATTGGTCGAATATATCATAAGCATGAAAATATATGCAAACGCTATAGTCAGGCACGCGCTTGCGCGCGCAAATTTAAATTCTAGTATATGAAAAATTGATGTGGGTACTCAAATAAAAGGTCTCGAAGAGTGTAACATCGGGATGAGCTTATAAAAATGTCACAAGGTAATTTCTTAATTATATATCTATAAATAGAGAATTTCCGAATGCAGCCTAAATACTTATCATAATAAATCGACTATAGATAAGAATGATATGAAACCTTGAAAAGGCATAAATTCAAATCAAGACCTTTGTAATGACACTAAATTTTACTAAAAAAAAACCGGTTTCATCATAAGACTATCCTGGACACAAAATGTGTCTTATTCTTTTAATAATATATATTAATTTAGCAGATATTTGATAAATTTTTCACCAAATAAATTACGGCAAAAAAAAATCGACATGTAGAAATTTTAAAAAATTATAAAAGCATTTTTTTATAAACAAACTTTCAGAATAAATTTATTTGTTAAGTGAAATAAAAAAATGATCAAATGACTGCTAACTTTATTGTCATTCATAATCATAATTATCATTAGTATAGAAAAGGGCATTATACTTACTCCTCATAGATATGTGGCCATTTCTCAGCGGTGATGACAACAATCTATCATTCTTCCTTTCGTGTTTCTCGTCATCTCTTTTGTCGCGATTTTCCAGCTGCGCAATGCGTCTTAGTGCGTCCGCTAAAGTCGCACGAAGACAAACAATCTCGTCCCTTTGTGCCAAGGACTGTCTCTCGAGGTCTGCTACTCTCCCAAGGAGAGATCCTGTCTCGCATTCCAACATCTCATCTGCAATTTAATTTTTATTATTTTCAATAATAATTTTTACTGATAAAATTTATAACTAATTTTAAATCAATATTAAAAAAATTAAAATAATATATTTTCTTTTTCTAAAAATAAACACAGTACATATGTTGACTCCTAATTTTCTTTCTACATATGTAAAAAAGAATATTTTCAAGAGCCAGAAAATAAAAAACTTCTTGAAATATTCTTTGATAAAAATAATACTCACTCCAAGCCTGCTCAGCTTCGTCAATTGTATTCATCATTTCTACAGACATTTTTAAAATTTTTAACTGACCTCTCGGTGAACTAAACGTTTTAAATCACAAACTAAAACTAAGATAACCTCCTTCACAAATCACATTTTTTTTTTTTTTTAAATAAACATTTAAAAAAAATTTTTTAATTTTTAATTTTTAATTCTAAACAGAAAAAATTTTTTTTTAATTTATATATTTACAAGAAACTAATAAAATATATTAAAAATAATAAAAAAATGCATAATAAATGCGCGCACACGTGTTCGACATCACTTTAAACTCAATAAATATTTATGCGCTTATTAATATTAATTAAATACAAATTTTATCCGTAAAATAACTTTGACAATAATTGGAGTAAAATAAATTAACATAAGCTTCTTCCACAAAAAAAAATTCACCGATAAAAAGAAAAAAGTACTTTTAACATTACTTGAATGACATTGTTAGCATGTTAAATATATTACGATAACATAAAGCATTATACATCAGAAATCTACTTATATATAATTTGAGTTGTTATTTACGGTGAAGATACGTCCTTAAATTTAGTGATTATTTATGCCGATGTGCATTTACAAATAATAATTTATTGTAAAAAATAAATAATGGAGTAAATAAATTTCACTAGTACTGTAATAAGCTAAATAACGAATAATACAAAAGTAAACAATAAATAAAATTAATAACAAAACGAGGGTGCGCTGGTAAGAGTGCGCATTCAGCACATGTGTATTTTCAGTGGCAGTTCTAACGCTACTGTCAGAATCGCTCACATGAACTCGCGTAACAGTCCAGCTGGTTTGGTATAGACTGACGATCAATAACAACCAAACGCGTTTAGTTTAGTTTTGTTGTACAACAGATAATATAATAGTTGAGATTGTTCAGATGACGCGTAACATAAATAAAACCTCCTTACTTTTTATCGTTTACTAGATAAGTAATCTCTCAATTCACTTGTTATGCAATAATAATAATAATAATAATAATAATAATAATAATAATAATAATAATAATAATAATAATAATAATAATAATAATAATAATAATAATAATAATA
>JZSA01005896.1:0-31294 GCA_000956155.1 Cotesia vestalis
TTATTTTATAATTTTTTATCGACGGTTTTTCTTTAAATTTCGGGAATTAGTTATTGAGAGACAGAGGCCTGAGGATTAGAAATATAAAGTATTTTTTTATAGAGGGCAGGCATCCCAACTTGTATAAATATCATTCATTATTATTATTATTATTATAATTATTATTATTATTAATATTATTATTATTATTTAATGTAATTGTGTGGGATGTTTGATAGGAATGAAAAGATAAGTAGGCTGAGTAAAGAATGAAAATTTGAATGAGAAATGCTGGAAGTTTACTAAAAATGTGCAAATTATATTAATTATATATTTTATGTGAATTTGATACAATTGATAAGTTATTATTATTAGTTTAATTAAAGAAGCTATTTTCGGCTTATGTTGAATCGAATTTAAAGGAGAATAAAATATAAATATTGTCTTAATTATTATTTTCATTTTTTACCAAACCTTAAAATTATTTTAAGTGCATGTCTATATTATTAAGAGAATAAAAAAATATACATATATATATAATTTTTTTTTTTTTTAATTTCATTATTAATTAAAAATTAGAAATTTCTCAGACTAATTAAAAGCTTTTAAGTATTGAGAATAAAATAAAACAATCTGTCGCGAGAAGACAAAGCCGATAATTGAACTTTTAAAGATAATATAAAACTATTAAAACTAAAGTCTCCGGAATAAATTAATTAAAAAAGTACAAATGTATTGTCTTGGAGAGATGAAGAATAAGCCAAGTACTGTAGAAGAGATTAATTATAAAATATAAAAGAACATAAAAATTACCATGTTCTCAACGAGCTGAGGGCGATGTCGTCGTACAGTCTTGACAGCTTGAAAGATATCAACTTCACCGTGCTGAATAACTTGCTCGATGCAAGCATTTGCAGCGCAATAAACACCGCAGCGACTTCTGCCGTCAGGTGAAACGACACATACTGGGCCGTAATCTCCCTTTTGTCTCCACCTTTCAACCATGTTCATCAGCTCAACCAGGCTGTTGGTGGACGTAGGCACTGCTTGACCCATCGGCCAGCATGTCAACTGGAATAGCTGGACCGTTTTTGGGGGTGCTTTTACTCCGGCCATCAACTCCGTCAGTGATACTATCTTCTTGTTTATTCGGAATATCTGGGTGTATAAATTTTAATTAATTAATAATTAATTGGGCCAATCTTTCTAATAAAAAAATAAAGAAAATTTGTCCAAGATATATTTATATTAAAAAATTTTGACTTAAGGGGTTATATGGGTTCCTTTCGGGAAAAAATGATCTATTTTCAACATTTTTTTTTTTTAATAAAAAAAATGATATATTTTATTGAAACTTATTACGATCTTGAAGATACATGTTTAATAAGGGATTACTGAAATTTTGAAAAAAAAAAATAATAAAAACTCTGACGTCACTTCAGGCGAGCCCTCGGAAAAAAGATGCGTCCGCGTGATCAGTAAAACTCCTGGCAGGATCATTTGAAGTGAAAAAAAAAATATGTGCTCTAATTAAGACTTCAAACTAGGTCTTGAACGAAAAAAAAAAAAAAAAAGGGCAGAGGTTTTTACAAAAAAATTGAAAATTTGGCTAAAATTTCGCGGAATTTTTTTTTTTTTTTAAATAGTTGTTTTTGTATCGAATATTAATCCATATAATCAAAAAAGTAAGAAAAATTTTTAAATAAGCCTAAATTTATTATAAAATAAGTTTCTATACCCTTAAAAAAATTTTCTGATAAATTTTGTAATAAAAATTATTTATATAAAAAAATATCAGGATATCTATAGCCATTTTAGGGTATATCAAGCTTGATATGAATATATATTAATCTAAATAATCAAGAGAATAAACAAAAATTTTTAAAAGAATTTTTATTATTAAATTGGGTCCCATCAGAAAGATCTTTATCTGAATTTGTGTCTTAACATGATTTTAAAAATTTTTTGAAAGAATTTTGAATAGCTTGTTGGTTCTATAATTTTTTTCTACCAGATTTATCCACAAAAAAATTGATAATTGATCCTGTGATAGAAATATTATTTTTAAAATTTATTTCAAAAGTACCCAAACTATGAAAATTATTATTAAAAAAATCAAAAAATCACTACATAGATAATTAATATTCTTATAGCTTCTCATCATGATCTTCAACCAAAAACTAAAACTAAACATTATCCCTGATATATTCCCAGTAGCCAGGCATCCTTTCATGCTCCAGAGCTTTAGATATCACGTCAGTTACACGTACTTGCTCTAGGTATTCCTCATTATATATTATGTACTATATATTGTATGTTTATGCATTACAAGTTTTGTTAAATATAGATCCATCATTCAGGAGAATGAAGAGCCGACGAATATAATTATTATGTTATATACTCACCCAAGTTTTAATGTTGGTGTAATGATTATGGCTGATGTGATCTATTGTGAAGACAGGCCCGTACTTCTTGGAGTGCTTTCCTTCAGGCCAGAAGCTAGGAAAGTTTGTTGAAGTTGTGGGCGGCACACACAGGATTACTACTGCTGAACACTCGTAATCGTATACTAAGGACCAAAATTCACCGCAAGTGTGCTTTAATGGCCATTCTGTTACTATGTATTCCCGTGGTTTTGTGTAACCCTGGAAATTTATGCACAAAGTTATAAATTGTTTATATTTATTTCTTTTTGTTTAGCTTAAGATTTTCAAATTTTCCTCTCTTAGTTAATTAATTAGAGTAGTTTTTTTTTTCATTTAATTGTTTAAAAAATTTTGTCAATCAAAAATTATATAAATTAAAAATTTATATCTATTTAAATATTATTAATTTAAAAAAAAATTTTTTTTTATTAAAAAATTTACATTTAAAATTTTATCTCAATTATTAAAATAAAAATTCTTTTTTTAATTAAAAAATTGACATTTAAAATTTTATTTAAATTATTAAAATAAAAATGAATTTTTCAATTAATTTAAAAGTTATTTTAATGCTAACAAAAATATAGAGTAGTGTAATTGTAATCATACAAGTCCTTAATAATCTAAAACCTAATTTCACAAAGTAGATTCCCGGTACAACTCAAGAGAACTTACTTTGACTAATTTTGCTATTGGGGTTTGCTCAAACTCTGAGGTCTCAAGATTAATTTATAATAAGTTCTCAATACCAATTTAAACTTGTTGAAAGTACAACGCACTTCAGTACAGTCAGTAAAAAACTACTTGAAAAGTTAAATATGTGACACTGAAAATTAAAAAAAAAAAAAAATAAATAAATAAAATCTTGAAACTTTTCGCTCTTATAAATTTCATTTTAATCGGATTGCTTTGGATTTAAAACACTCACTCATTTTAACTGATCAATTCATGGATTAATATTATTATTATTCATTGGATTGCGAAATTGTTAATTAATCGAAATTACTTTTGTCAACTGCATAATTAATTTTCAATAATACCAATATAAATAGCAATAGCATTGTTTGAGTTTTATTTGAAATCGCTTTTAATCTTCGGGCTTTTCTGTGTTTTCATCATCAGATAAATATCCCGGAAGGATAAAGTACCGCGACAATGGACCATGATAATGTTAAAAGAATAAATTTATAGCGATACAGTAAAAAATTTTTTTTTTTTTATTTTTTTTTTTAATAACAAACATGATGAATATTTTATATTATCAGCACTAAAAAATATATATTTATGCAAGAATAAAATATAATGGAGACGATATAAAGCAATGATATGATAATGGCTATCTTTTGTAGTACATATATATCGATTTTCCGTGGGGCTTTGAGTATATGTACTACCGGACAGTGTATTTAAAAGTGATCGATCGAAAACTTAATGGCCATTAGTGTCGCATAAAAATTATAAAATATTCAAATTCATAAAAAAATTTATTTATCATATCATATCATGCCATATATAAAATATATATCTAAAATAAAATGTTATTTTTTTATGTTAGAAATTTATGACCAACATAAATAACTTTAGACGTTTTTTTATTTCCTCAATAAAAGTAATAGAGTGGCGTTTCTTAAATTTATATATTATTTTTGGTAAAACTTTAATTTTATCATTTTTTGTCGAACTTTCTCTGGAGCGAATCTTTCAATAAAACTAAAAGCTGAAAAAAGTTGCTCATAAGTTTAAAAAAAAAAAAAGTCAGTTTTATTTGCTGAGAAAGTTTTTAAAGTAAATTTTAGTGCTGGTGATGATTAATTTCATTTATCATTTTTATCCAAGGGGACTTTAAAAATTTTATATCAATTTTTTTCTTGTATTAATTGATCTTGACTTTATGGATTAAATAAAATTTTTTTTTCAGTTGATGAGATTTGTTATTAGTCTTAAAAAATAATTTCAAAGTTCGAAATTTACTTCAGAGCTGTTAAAAAAACAAAAAAAAATGTGAAGATTGATTTTTTATTAAAGTTTAAAAAATTAACTTACGTCAACAAAAACAGCATTTATGTAGTCTGTAAAACTGTTTCCTTGAAAACTTGTTAAATAAGGCCGAAAATCATCAGCTGAAAAAAAAAAAAACAATAACAATATTACTTTCTTTTTTTTCCATCATTGTAATAAATTTTTTTAATTTATTATTATTATTAAAAAAAAATTCCAAGTAAATAATAATAAAAATAATACCTTCTTTTTTTTATTTATCATTGTAATAATTTGTTTAAAATTATTAGAGTTTTAAAAACGTTAACAGTTAAGAAAGTACAGTGCAATTTAATAAATATCTTGTGAACTATTGACATTTTTGAAAATATAAGTTCACCCCGACATTACACTCATCGAGAGCTTTCATTTGAGTACCCACGTCAATTTTTCATATATTTATATATATTATATATATGTATATATGAAAAATATATCAAAATGCATGTGGGTACTCAAATGAAAGCTTTTGATGAGTGTAACATCAGGATGAGCTTATATTTTTAAAAATGTCAATTTTTAAAAAAGTGCAGTGCAATTTAACAAAAGTAATTATTTAATAAAGCAAAATTTTATTTATTTATAGTTCACAAGTCACGGCAGTCACATAGTGACTGCAAGGTTGCTATTGATTATTATTATTAAAAAAAATTTCAATTAAATAATAATAATAATAATAATAATAATAATAATAATAATAATAATAATAATAATAATAATAATAATAATAATAAATAATCACTCACGTGGAACAACTAAAACATCACGATTTTTTTCCCTGTTGTCAGCACGATGCCCACCAGCGCAATCACCAATCGTAAATCGGGGTGTTTGCTTGCAAATCTGTTGATACTCTCGTTGATACTCGTTCATCTTAGTTATTGGATTCTTCACGCTCTTCTGCTTTAACCGCTGAGAAAGCTCAGAGACTGGAAACCACGATGCTCCGCATATAACAAACTCCTCGAGGGTGTCGTACACGAATTTATATTGGTCCTGGTAAAGTATACAGCAAGATTAAAAATGAATAAAAAAGCCAATAAATTATTTCAGAGTATAAAATATTTGAAACGATGTTCTGGATTATTTTACACTGGTTTAAGTTTATTGTAGGACATTGCGGGTATAAACTTTATGCCAGAACGGTTCTATAAAAGCTGAGATAATGCAATGTATACCGACTAGTTTTTCTAAAAAAAGTTATCTCTAGAAAGAAAGGAGAAATAAAATTGATTTTAGTTTCTTACCAAACTTTCTATGAGCCCCCGCCTACTTTGACGGAGTTTCTTCAGATATCCGAAGACGTCAAAAGTGTCCTCTTCTTCGGCGAGCTCCATATTCGCGTCTATGGCGAGATACACTCCAGAACGTCCACCGCCGTCGCTGATAAAAAATAGAAATAAATTATTAAAAAAGTTTTAAGAAATTTTTTATTGCTATTTAATTAGTTTATAATTTGATACTAATTTATCAGCAATATTAAATTTAATATTATATTTTTTTGTTATTGTATTTTATAATTAAATATGTTTTAGGATTTTAAGGATATTTCAATTTTTAATCATAATGTTGCTATAATTTCCAAGTTAGGAATTTTCTGCATAACTGACAAGTATATACTGATAAATTCGATGCTTTTGGGATAATTTTCTTCCTTTTATTAGACTTGCGACTAGCTTTTTCATATATATCATCTGAGTCTGATGGACAGCTTTCACTGGTCTTACATGCTTCATGGATATTACGTTTACAAACGCTGCAGGTAAATTGATTGCCAGTAGAATCAAATTTTCTTGCACAATACAAGCAAAGTTCACGAGCGTTATCTGCTTTTAAAATCAACTGGTGTGCGATAATTTCTCGGAACTCTCGTGGGTCAAACTTTTCATCGAAAGATTTATTTTTGTAGATGCATTCCAAATAATACATACAATAGACTCCACAATTGTCTAAATCAGTTGGCTCCTGATATGGTCTTTCAGTTGGTCCCGTGCTCAAATTCCAATCAATGTTTCTTAAAATTCGGAATGGACTTGTGACAAAACATTGTTTAAGAAATAATGTGAATGCTTCTTTCACTCTATCTGTATCTGTACCTTTTAAACGAGGGTCTAATAGAGTCAACTGTTTTAGCTTTATATCAACAATCAGAAGTCGCCAGTGCGAATCGAAACAGTATGGTAAGAGAAGTTTATTTCCTATTTCTTGAGTATGGGTATGGATTTTAAACTTCTGGCCTGTTTTCATCAGTGAAAACCGTCCTAGGACTTTATTCGATAAATCTGTAGAAATAAAAGTCATATCATTCCATTCTGTCATAAAGGTAGATGCAAATGCATCTATAACTTGTCCATCAACCCATTCTTGAAAATCAGCAACCGTATGAAGTTGAAATGGTGTTATCAAGAGTTCTTTGAGATAGAAGAATACTTGCTCATTAACTGAGTAATGTGCAAAGTTAAGAGTAGATGAATTTGATTTTAAATAATACTTAATATCATTAACTAATCCGTTCTCTAAAAATTCGAATCCATTTGAGCTATTTGTAACAATTACAGTGTTTGTCTTGTTGCGTTTCACTTTTTTTGCGTTGTCTTCATTCGAAACTAACTTCCTTTTTTGACCCTTTTTTACCTTGGTGTCTTTGGATTTCATATTAGAATCTGTTTCATCTGCGCCAATTTTTTTGTTTACGTTTATAATATTTTGACCTGGTAGATATAGGCTACGTGTTCTTCTCGGTTTGACTAAGTTATATTCTTTTTGAAACCTTGCCCATATTTCTTTTGTTTTACGATCTGCCGCGGGATCTTTTGTAGGTGGATACTTTACGAATCCCACAGTATCGTTACTTCTCAATTTGAACAAATATTCTTCAGCAAGTAAACACTCATTATGAGCTTTTATTTCCCATATAGTATCACCAACAGTCAAATCCTTTCTTCCTTTCAAAATTTTTTCTTTGTAAATTCTGTTATGGGATTCGACATAAGCATTAGACACTCTGGAAATATTCTTGTCAAATAAGTCTAACATAATTCCGAAGTAAATAGGTGCATATGGCATAAAAGTTTCTAATAGATATTGAAGAAACTTAGGACTACGATTTTCATTTGTTGTCTCTGTTAGATTGATTTCTGATGAGTTCAATGATTTTTGTTCATCATCAACAAAACTTGCAAAATGAACATAAAATGGTGATTGGCTGAAAATAGCTTTCGTAACTTTAAGTTTGACAGAGTCTTCACTCGGATAATCAGTTAATTTTTCTGAATTCATGGCATCAATATCTTTAATGAAATCCTCTAGCTCATTCTTCGATTTATTCGATGATTCTTCAAGTAATTTTCTTTTATTCTCTGCTGTGTCTTTATCCTTAGTTAATAATATTGTCGCTATCAATTTAAATGTCTCATCTAAATCTTGACGATTCCGACATAATATGAGTTTTCCCATACATTTCATTAAAAATGTTTTATAGTTTTCAAGACCTAAATTTTTTATTTCTGTTGCAACTCTGTGCATAGCATGTGCACAACAAGATAACAGAAACGTCGTTACTTTTGGTTTTTTCTTTATATCTACATAGTACTCGTAAGTATCTTCCAGATAAGTTGAGATATCCATTGTATTATATACTGATAAGACACTATGTATTGAAGGCCAGCTCCAATCAGTAACTACAGCCTTAATTGGTGATGAATGAAAGTAGTCTTTAACAACATCATTATGTTCTTGCAAAAAATTAGAAATTGATTTTCTATCTTGCTGGCTTGTTATCATTTGGGCAAGTGGAATTGTTGACTTCGTAGCTCTATGAACTAAGGCGTAATAATATACTCTTTTACTATTTAAATCTCCGGGAACTTTAACATTAGCACCAGTAGAATCTAAATGTAGTACAGCAGGAATAGCAGGATTAATCACTTCCAACTGACGTTCGGTGAATAATATTATTGATAGTGGAAATTGAACCGTTCGAACAAATTTGTCTTTATATTTATCGTCCTCAATCCATTGTTGCACGAAATCTTGAATATCTAAGCTTCGAAGTTTTCGGCGATTCAAAACTTTTCTTTCGGAGTTTATTTTCTGTATTGTCTGAAGTTTAAATTCCTTGTCAGTGTAACCAGTTGTTTGCTTCTCATCAGCACATTTTTTACAATTTTCTTGATATATACTGTAACTTGAACGATATTTAGTTAATTCACGCAACTGTCTCCTTCTTGGTCCTCTAACTTGAGTAAACGGTTCGTCATGAGCTGTATGATCAAAATCTGGATCTTTGCTACATGATACATCGACTTGTACATATTCTGCATCTCGTTCTAAAATCTGAAATAGATATTTAGCTCCATGGCTTCTAACTTTGCATTTCCCATACCCAACTATATTATCGGAATTTTGTCGGTAACCTCCATAAAATTCCAAAGGACAATTACACCCTAAATCAGTTCGCATATATTCTCTAATTACCGCTCTTAATAAATCAATGCTCATTAAATTATTTTCTGCTACTCGCTCGGTTAAAAATGGAACTTCTTCTAGATAATACTCATACGTAGTTTTAGATGGCTGTAATATTTTATCAGGGTTTTCATCATCTGATGGTTCACTTTGTTCCTTTTTGACTTGTGATGGTTCAAATTCAGGTTGATTTTCTGAATCATCAAGATCATCATTTTCATTATTTGATAAAATAACATTACTACGAGAATCAATGTCAATGGGAGGAATTAAATTACTATAACTGTCGTTATCTTTGTTATCATTTTTATCATTATTTAAATCATTGTCAAGAGTTTTATCAATAATTAAAGGTTGATTAACAGATTGTGAATTATTAAGATCGTTATTAGTTTTTTGTTTCATATCATCTGTAATGTTAGAATTATCAATACGAAATTTAGGTAGGTTTGTTTTAATAGGGGTGAGTGAACAAGCAGGTATTTTTAGCATTGAATCGTCAGTATAAAGAGAGGTAGAAGTGAGAACAACAGTATTAGTAGAGCTTTAGTGGGGTGGGTTTGATTCGATAGGGGCGGGGGTACAAGCAGGTGATTTTTGCTGTGAATTTTTAGTTTTAACAGGGGTAGAAATTACAGAAACAGTATTAGTAGAGCTTTCATGAGGTAGGTTTGTTTCGATAGGGGTAAAAGTACAAGCAGGTGTATTTTGCTGTAAATTTTTAGTTTCATTAGGAGGAGAAATTACAGTTACAGTATCAGTAGAGCTTTCGTGGGGTGGGTTTGTTTCGATAGGGGCGGGGGTACAAGCAGGGCTATTTTGCTGTGAATCTTTACTTTCAATAGGAGTAGAAATTACAGAAAGAGTTTCAGTAGAGCTTTCATGAGGTGGGTTTTTTTCGATAGGGGTAAAAGTACAAATAGGCGTATTTTGTTGTAAATTTTTAGTTTCATTAGGGGGAGAAATTACAGAAACAGTAACAGTAGAGCTTTCGTGGGGTGGGTTTGTTTCGGGGAGGACGTTATCGTCAAGAGTGTGTGAAGAATTGTACGGGTAATGTGTGATAGAGAGTGTTAATAGTGTTAAGTTTGGTAGTCCGGTGGACTTACTTTTAAGTTATAAAAGTGTGTAAAGTTTGTTAGTTTTGTCAGTCCGGTGGACTTGTAATTTTAAGCTTAGTTTTAGGACAGATGTGAGAGACCGTTTGTTAGAAAAAGCCCATTAGTTTTAGGACAGTCGTGGGAGACCGTTTGTTAGAAAAAGCCCAATAGTTTTAAGGACAGGTGTGGGAGACCGTTTGTTAGAAAAAGCTCATCTAGTCATCGCATTGTCGTTGGAAGGTTCGTTGTAAATATCGTATATCTCGCAGTTATTCTCCACTTCGTAGATAATAAGTTAATTATAGTCTGTGAGTGAGCACTGAAATTGTTAAATCTGTTATTGTTATTGTTATTGTTAATAAATATTGATCGATCTTGTTAATTAATCATTTATTATTCAGCAGCGACCATCCTCCACTCTCTCTACCCTAAGATAAGATTTTCTCAGCTCTGGACCGGTTTCAGGAACCGTGATTAAAAACCCTGGTGGCGCCCTGATAATTATATTGTTGTTAATTTTGTTAGGTAATTTTTCAATTGATTAGGGGCCAACCTGAACAGGTAAAACTGTTACAAACGATTTAATTAAATCATTCATATTTATTATTTAAAACAATTGTATGCATCTATGTTCTCCCTGCTGACATATTTATCTATGAAAATTGTATAAATATAATTTTATAGCAATTGTTATAAGATATAGTTGTACCGCGTAACCCGTGACTATGATGTTTTATTCATTATTCAGGTAACTATTTATTTAAATGATTTATATTTATTGTTTAAAACAATTGTATGCATCTATGTTATCCCTGCTGATATATTTATCTATGAAAGTTGAATATTCATTATTTTATAACAATTGTTAAAATATATAGTTGTACCGCGTAACCCGTAACTATAATGTTTTATTCATTATTGAGGTAACTATTTATTTAAATGATTTATATTTATTATTTAAAATAGTTGTATGCATCCATGTTGTCTCTGCTGATATAGTTATCTATGAAAATTGAATATATATAATTTTATAACAATTGTTATAAGATATACTTGTACCGAGTAACCCGTGACTATCATGTTTTATTTATTATTGAGGTAACTATTAAATTAAGTAATTTATATTTATTATTTAAAACAATTGTATGCATCTATGTTATCCCTGCTGATATATTTATCTATGAAAGTTGAATATTCATTATTTTATAACAATTGTTAAAATATATAGTTGTACCGCGTAACCCGTAACTATAATGTTTTATTCATTATTGAGGTAACTCATACCACACGGTTTCCGAAGCGGCTGTATTGGTCATTGCGGGAGCCACGCCCATCGACTTACTAGCGTTTGAGAGAGCGAAACTCTATGACGCTAAAAATAGTGACGAAAACATGACGGACGCAGGAGCGAAGATAAAGGCAGAAACGCAGAAAAAGTGGCAGGACAGATGGACATCGAGAGAGACAGGCAGATGGACGGTGAGACTGATCCCGAACATCATCATCTGGCTTCCTCGGAAGCACGGGGACACGGACTTCTTTCTCACACAGCTATGGACAGGATACGGACAGTTCAACGCCTACCTCTTTGAAATGGGGCTACATCGCACGCCGGCGTGCAAATACTGCCCGAACAAAATCGACAACTCCGAACACTCTTTCTTCGAGTGTGTACGGAGGAAGGACTACAGAAGCAGCACTGAGGAAATTATAGGCACCACACTCTCCCCCGAGAGCTTGATAGCCTGCATGCTCAGAAAAGAAGATAACTGGTCAGCTGCCGCAGCCTTCGTGCAGCGCCTTCTAAAAGAAAAAACCACAGAAAGAGTACAGAAACCAGAAGTAGGCGTCGTGAGATGCAACATGGACTGGATTGAAGTAATGCTCACTCGGTTCCGATTCAGTCATCTCCGTACCATCCACGAGGGCAGAGAGAGTTTTTAGTGGGTAAGAATCCCATACTACCGACCATCATCTTTCAATGATAGCAGTGTCTTTGGAAGATTTTTCTTTCACTTCTCTATAAAAATAAAAAAAAAATTAAAAAAAACACACACACAAACATACACACACACACACACGCGCGCGCGCGCGCACGCATTCACACATAAATATATTCATACATACGAACATACGGATATCATTACGGAAATATTCGGGAAAGCTTCCTTGGACCTCAAAACGTCAACATCCGTTAATAACTCGATTTTCGAAAAACAGAGTAAGACCAATAACTTCCCGATTTTCAAAAATCGAAGATTTTCAACAATCGGGAAGTTATTGTTTTCATCCCGTACTGCAAAAATTAAATTTTTAGCAGATCTCGAGGTTATAAGGTCACCGAGAGCTTCCCTGATGACCCCCGCGATGTTGTCGCTTTTTTTTTTTTTTTAAAGAGGATCGAAGAAAATCTTCCAAAGACACTGCTATCATTGAAAGATGATGGTCGGTAGTATGGGATTCTTACCCACTAAAAACTCTCTCTGCCCTCGTGGATGGTACGGAGATGACTGAATCGGAACCGAGTGAGCATTACTTCAATCCAGTCCATGTTGCATCTCACGACGCCTACTTCTGGTTTCTGTCCAACAATCGGGAAGTTATTGTTTTCATCCCGTACTGCAAAAATTAAATTTTTAGCAGATCTCGAGGTTATAAGGTCACCGAGAGCTTCCCTGATGACCCCCGCGATGTTGTCGCTTTTTTTTTTTTTTTAAAGAGGATCGAAGAAAATCTTCCAAAGACACTGCTATCATTGAAAGATGATGGTCGGTTGTGTGGGATTCTTACCCACTAAAAAAAAACTCCTCTCTCTGCCCTCGTGGATGGTATGGAGATGACTGAATCGAAACCGTGTGAGCATTACTTCAATCCAGTCCATGTTGCGTCTTACGACGCCTACTCCTGGTTACTGGTTCCTTTCTGCGGATTTTTCTTTTAGAAGGTGCTGCGCGTATGCTGCAACAGCTGCCCAGCTATCTTCTTTTCTGAGCATGCAGGCTATCAAGCTCTCGGAATAGAGCGTAGAGCTAATAGTTTTCTTCGGAGCTGCTTTTGTTGTCCTACTACCGATCAAACTCGAAAAACGTGTGTTCAGCGTTGTCAATTTCGTTTGGGCAGTATTTGCACGTTGGCGTGTTGTGCAAACTTATCTTGAAAAGATAGGCGTTAAAATGTCCATGTCCCGTTTACAGCTGGGTCAAAAGGGAGTCCGTTTCTCCATGCTTCCGAAAAAGGCAGACGTTTATGTCCGGAATCAGGCGTGCCGTCCATCTGCCTGTCCCCTGGATGTCCATCGGTCCTGCCACTTATTTAGTGTTTCCGTCTTTATCTTGGCTCCTGCCTCTTTAGAGTTTTCACCATTTGTTTTAACATTGTAGATTTTCGTTCTTTCAAATGCTAGTAAATCGATCGGCGCGGCACCTGCTATGACCAATACGGCTGCTTCTAAAGCCGTGCGGTAGGCACAGGTGAATCTAAGCGGCCCTCGTCATTGCACTACCGATATTTTTCGTCGGTACGTCTTCTGTTTAAGGATATCCGCCCATATCTTCGCTCCGTAGAGTAAAATAGAGTGGACTACTTCTGGAAGAACCCTTCTTTTTCTGATTCGTGGCCCCACTGTGTTGGCCATGATTCTCGACAGGTTGGATACTGTCTTGTTAGCTTTTGTGCAACCGTTTTCGAGGTGTTCTCGAAAGACAGCCTCTCGTGGATCACAACTACTAAATAACTCAGTGTCCTTGTCACTGTCAATGTTGTCTCACGCATGTTGACGACGAAAGATTTTGGAAACCACTTTTGTCGAGTCAAGACGACGATCTCAGTTTTCTGCTTGGTGAGTTTCAGGTAGTGATTCTCAAGCCAATTTTCGACGGCGTCAATGGTTACTCAAAGAAGTAGTTCTGCCTCCTCGACACTGTCTTCTACTATCGTAGCCGCGACATCATCCGCGAAGCCCGTGAGTTCCACTTGTTTCGGCAACGCAATTTCTAGGAGTTTGTTATAGTTTGCGTTCCATAAGTCAGGCCCCATGATTGAACCTTGCGGCACGCCAGACGTTATGTCATATTCTTGTAGGCCTTCCGTCGTTTCTGCCATCAGAGTTCTTTTGTTGAGATAGTCATCGACTATTGCCAAACTTTCCGGCTCCGCGTCAAATTTGTGCTCCAAAGCATCTACAATGTCGCCCAGTTTGCGCTGTTGGAGGCGTTTTTGATATCTAGTCTGAGGATGAAACACACCTAGCGGGCTTTAAGGTTACAAGACCATGCTTTACTCATTGCCTCTATGACTTTTTGGATCGCGCAGACTGTCGATCGTCCTTTCTAGAAGCCATGTCGGTTTGAGACAAAACTTCCAGCACGATCGATGTCGTTGCGTATTCTTCCCTGTATAAGCTTCTCGAGCAGTTTCCCAGCAATGTCCAACTTGCAGAGTGGTCTGAACGACGAGGGTGTTACAGATCTACCTTTGCCTTTGTCTAGCAGAACCAACCGATTCCATCGCGTTTGACACTAATCTTTCTGTCTCGAAACGAGTATTTGGAATCAGGTTGTTCTGAAAACGTGACAAGCTTCATATTAGAGAAGTTCGTAGTGCCTCTAAATCGAGCTTCCTGGCATTATATTTCTGTGGTCGATAATCACGACGCAGTACCGGAACAGGTGCTAATCGAATGCTGAATGTCACATGTTAGTGATCACTGCCACTGTATTCCTCTGATACTGTCCACTCCTCGATCATGTTTGCGATTCTTGGCGTCGCCAACCTGATATCGAGGATAGATTCCCGATTTCCTAGTCTTATAAAAGTCGTAGTCTTTCCAGTGTTTAGCACTATGAGTTCGAGTCTTGCAGCAAAGTCTGCTACTTCGTTGCCTCTAGTGTCAGAGAAGTCAGCACCCCATTCAACCGATTTCGCGTTGAAATTACCAGTACGTTGACAGATTTATTTGAGAATATTGTTCAAGTTGTTTGGATTCATTTATTTATTTGAGATTATTATGTTAAGATTTATTTATTTATTTGTTTAATCTTATAAGAGTAAGGGTCTGTAACATGACTATAGCGTTTCCTATTGTTAGTTGTACCGTTCCGATAATTTTGTCGTGGTTATGTTCACGTTTGTTATTTAAGATAAAGTTTTTTGGTTAAATAAATAAGGATTTTGTTAAGCATAAATTTTTGGTGTTGCGAATAGAATCATTGCAATCATGGATCCACTCTCTACTCGAATCACACCCTCTCTCCACGAACCAGCACACTGAGCAACCCCGAGGTATCTCGTTGTTGGTTATTTGGTCTATACTTAGTTAAGTTTTGTTGTTTTCGATTACGTTTACGTTTATTGGCTAGTTTGATAATTCTTAGCGAATAAAAATTATCTGATTACGTTTTTTTTGGTTTGGTTATCCCAGTGATTAAAAATTACCTGGCGCCCTATTTTTATTGAGACCAGAAACCGAAAATTGGAAAGATACCGAAGTATAATTTAGAATTTTAGTAAGAAGTAAGTTCCCGTAGAACCCCAAGAAAATTTCGGTTATAAGTTGAAAATTCGGACTATGAATTGGCGTCTAACGTCAAGATCTGTAAACGGGGAACACTGTAACGATCGAACACCTGGATCGACTTCAAAAATTCTCGTTATAGTATGTATGTATGTATGTGTATGTGTGTACGTGTGCGTTCGCCCGCGCGCGCGCGTGAGTGTGTGTGTGTGTGTGTGTGTGTGTGTGTGTGTGTGTGTGTGTGTGTGTGTGTGTGTGACACGCTTATAACTTTTGAACGACTTAACCGATAGGTACCCATTTTACTTCTTTGAGCTCAAAAGTCGGATAAAAGTTTCGTATAACACTATTTTTTGATTTTCCATACCATAATAACTTTTGAATGAATGAATCGATTTTCTCGCGGTTTACGGCATTCAACACAGTTTTTTCAGTTCTTCAAAAATAGTAATAGTAATAAATGGTAACTTTTTTTTATTTAATCGATTGACAATACAAATTCTATAACAACGTAGAATTTTATATAGTATATTGAAAGAAAAAAAATAATTTTGAAAAAAATGAACTTTTTATGTCTTTAATATTGACTTAAACTATTCGGTTGCCTCAAGCTTGACTTATTTAAAATGAAAATTTAGTTGTTAGTCTATTCGACTTATTTTTACCTTTTTCCGACTTAAATTTAACGGAAAACTAATAACGAAAATAACGACATGTTTAAACATAAACAAAGTCATTCCGATCTCTTCAGTTGTAGAGTAGATGCCTTCAATGTTGACATTGAAAAGGTCCAGTGTTCGAATCCTATGGAAACCTTTAAAAACTATTTATCACGCAGGAAACTGACTTTGAGTTACTGATCAAAATATGTATTCCTTTCAAATTAAATACAAGATAAAATCTTGTAAGTTATCTCAAGCAGTTCTTCTTGTATCGCCTTATTTGTTACTGTATTCCGTTATATTCTCATAGATTAATAAAATTAACTTTAATTCGAATTTGATTATTGTGACATTAATCAGTAGCTTTTTTCAAATATGGACTTGTTATAATTTTAAAATTCAATCATCACAAAAGAAATAAAATTACAGTCTAAATATACAGTATGAATGTTATAACGCATAAAGTCCTTCAATGCTTTTTAATTTCGTGCTTTTTTAGTCGATTTTATGGCAGACTGGGTAAAATACTACTCATTCTGAACAACAATGTCAATGATAATGGCGCTGTTTAATGCGGTTCTATCACACAACATAGCGTGACGATTTATTCACCAACACACTATTCTCTTGTTATAATTGATATCACATCTGCTGATAATTATTGTAAGTTGTAAACCTCTACAATATTGTTGGAAATATTTTCGATAGCAATATATTACATCTAAAAGGTACATTTGATAAATTTATGATACATACAAAAAATGGGTATGTAAGATTTTTTAAAAATAGTTTAAAGCTTATAAAATTACTTTTGTTATTTTTAATTTTTTTATGTAACATAGTTTAATTCAGAAATTTTTTTAACTTCTCGCTAAGAAAATTGAAAATTTTCAAAAATCGGAAAGTTATTGTTTTTCACCCGTTTTCCCAAAATCGAGTTTTCATTAGATCTTGACGTTTTGAGGTCTTAGGAAGCTTCCCTGACTATTCCCGCGATGGTGTCTGTATGTCTGTACACAGAAAAAAAAATTAACTTGATTCAAGAGAAAAATTCTTGAACCAAGAATATAATTTTGAAAAGGGTAATTGTCTTGAATCAAGACGAAAAATTCTTGAATTAAGTAAAATTTCCATAAATCAAGAAAAATTTTCTTCAATCTTAAATCAAGAATTTTTCTACTCAAATCAAGAATATTGAGCTCTTCAAAAATATATACTTGATTCAAGAACATTTTTTTTTCTGTGTATGTATGTATGCAAACCTCTCATAACTTTTGAACGGCTTGGCCGATTTGATCACGGTTGGTGTCATTTGTAAGAGCTTGACCAAACTTAGGTTTTGAATACAATTTGGACCGATTCCGACTGGTAGATTTTGAGGAGTCAACCGCGTGAAAATCAGTTTTTTCATTCAAAAGTTATTGCGGTTTGAAAATTCAAAAAATAGTGTTTTGTTAAACTTCTACCAGACTTTTAAGCTCGGGGAGCTCAAAACTACATGAAAATTATATTTTTGAGCTCTTTGAGTTCAAAAACGTAATAAGCGCAATTTTGAGCGCTTTATCACGAAAGTAGCGGGAAGTTGCAGGAATGGCCTTCAGGGTCAACCGTTTTCCTAATTTTTTAAATTAAAAAACACAAAAATTTTTTAAAGACATCAGCAATATTATACTCAATTGAAGTATTTTGTAAAAATAAATTTTTGTTCCTAAAAAGGAAATAAAGTTCTGTAAGAATTTTTTTCAAAAGTATTTTTAAAAAACAAAATTTTTGTCTTACCGTGAATAACATAGCCTTTATAATTTTACAGGCGGGTGTTTAGTAGAAAAAGTGAACTTCACCTCTTGGCTTAGGAAAACTCAGGTAGATTTTATTATCTCAACTTCACTCAGGTAACAAATACTTAAGCTTCAGTGAATATAAACTAAAGAATGTTTCCGTAGATGTGAATCTCCGGTACATTAGTAAAAGCTGAAGTTTTGAGAATAATAGTAAAACTGTAAGATAATAGCTTGGACAAAGACCGTAGAATATGTAAAAAAGTATAATGAAAATATTTAAAAATGATAGGATGAAATTCTTCAGCAACTAAAGAGAAAGTTGTCAGGGACATGAGTAGTCGTAGTCTATGGGTGGAGGACGACGTGAATATAAAAGACAACTCCAGGATCCTGAAGGATATTTATTTTCGAAAATTAGATAAGGATTGCATGTTTGGTGATGCTTTTAGTAAAAAGTCAGTCGATATAGGTACAGATACACGCGTTATTTATTTTGAAAGGAGGATTATTTAATGTGCAGAAAAGCGTATCAGGATCAGGAAATATGTAGTATTAATTCGTGACTTGTTACTTGTACTTTCTGTATTATATATAATGCAAAGTATATCACCCTTCCAGGGTGCGGCTCAATCAATTACTGTACATATGTGTTTTATAAATGCATATATACGGAATATGTGGTAACATGTAGGTGAGCAGGGTGCGGTCTTCACTTCATATTCACTATTACTAGCTATAGCTGGACGATGTTGAGTTGAGAAACCGATCCGCATGGCAACAACCCTCCGTAGACATTAATAAGAATTAACATAGCAACAGAATACTTATCTGTTTATTTTAAACATTTTTCCGGCTAGGTATTCATCTATTTATAGGTTTATAGTTGCGATTCAGAAATAAGGCTTCGGGCGGATGTAGATTTAGGCCTTAAGTCTTAAGATTACTGCTCCAGGTGTTATTTTTTTATGATTTAAGAAATCTAAAACCTTCCATTTGCTGAAGCCGAAAAGGCTTGCTAATTTTTTTGTACTTTAGTGAAGAATTGAGATTTTTTTTTATACTTGAAGAGGCATTCAATCGTCAGCTTTGGTGGGTGTAATTTTTTTTTATGTTTTCTTTACTATTTACATTACTATTTACTCGTAATTATGTTCTTGAATCATTTTATGAATGTTTATAATTTTTCTACTTGTAAGGATTAGGGGTGTTGATATAATCAAAAAGGTTATAAGTCGATCTTGATAAATAAAAAGATTTTTTATTTTTGTAAATTAAATTTTTTTTAGTATATACTTCATACGAAATAAAATTACAAAAAGGCCATTCAGCAGCCGAAATGGAAGTAGCTTTTATAATGAATAGAAAATATTATTTTCATATCAAAACGACTGCAAGAGTAAAATTTCATAGAAAACATCCTAGAACAGACAATTTTTATCAGTCGAGGAATGTGTGCGAATATGTAAATTGAAGTTTATTTTGTCAGCTTTAAGATGCAATTAACCAGAATCGGATATCTCAATCCGTTTGAAAGTTAGAGCAACTAAAAAAAGTAATTTTTGGATTTTCCAAATTTTAAAATGCTATAATTTCTAAACTAATAGACCGAGTGGGCTCAAATTTGAACTCGACCTTCGCAATTAGCCATAGAATGAATATGTTTAGATTTATTAGAATCCGATGAGAATTGTAGACGCTATCGTGCCGACAATATAAATACATACATATATAAACATTTGAACCATATGTATTTTCTGATTCAGCTCGACGAGCAGAGTCAGAATGTAGCAGAATTTTTCGAAAATTCCGTCATGAGGACAAATGCAATAGTTAGATTTTTATGAAATCTACTAATAAAATTTCATAGAAAACATCCCAGAACAGACAATTTTTATCAGTCCAGGGATGTGTGCGAATATGTAAATTGAAGTTTATTTTGTCAGCTTTAAGATGCAATTAACCAGAATCGGATATCTCAATCCGTTTGAAAGTTAGAGCAACTAAAAAAAGTAATTTTTGGATTTTCCAAATTTTAAAATGCTATAATTTCTAAACTAATAGACCGAGTGGGCTCAAATTTGAACTCGACCTTCGCAATTAGCCATAGAATGAATATGTTTAGATTTATTAGAATCCGATGAGAATTGTAGACGCTATCGTGCCGACAATATAAATACATACATATATAAACATTTGAACCATATGTATTGCACGCCTCACAAGCGAAGCGTTGAGGTTGTGCTCTACTCTGGACATTTCAAAAAAAGCAGTTTTCTCGAAACTGAAATTGATTTTTTGTTATTTATATTGCACTTACAGGTTAATTTGAGTGCACTAATATCAAGTCAAATGATTTGTCAGGCACATAAAATATATTTCAATAACAATTTTTTTGTTTAACATAGTAAATAATAACACTAAACATAATCTTTTTTGGACGTCCGTGTATGGATAGGTGTATGTCGCATCAAAATTGGTCGAAAAAATGATCGTACTAAACCATAGCAGAGTTTTCTGTTTTTTTTTTTTTTATTATTTTATTTTAATTTGATTAATTATTTGATTGTTAGCAGCAATAAAGATAAAAAAAAAATAAAAAAAACAACAAAAAATTGCTAAATTTCTTTACAAGCATTTCTTAAAATTGCTTATTGAATAAAAATAAATAATAAAAAAAGTCAAATGTAAAATCTTAAGTTGTAACCTCGTGAATATAACTCCATCTGATATCTATAAGTGGTACTTACTTACAAGTCACAGTAAAGTTACATTGACTATTGAGGTGTTTTTCTACATTTTAGATTTTATTTTAATCAATTTTATTTTGAAAAATGAGATTATGAGGCGTGCACTTTTGGATTTTCCAAACTTTTTTCTGATTCAGCTCGATGAGCAGAGTCAGAATGTAGCAAAATTTTTCGAAAATTCCGTCATGAGGACAAATGCAATAGTTAGATTTTCATGAAATCTAATAAAAAAGTAATAATTTATACTCTACACAGTAATAAATTTATAGGAACCTTTCTAAAGCACTATGGGAATCGTTCCGATAATAAAATGATCACTATAGGTATCAATCCTATGCTCATTATGGGAACCATACCCATAGTTTATTGGAAAAGTTCCAATACAATAATGGAATAGCTTCAATATATTATGGTTATGATTCCAATATTGTATGTGCGTCATCACTATAATATTATGGGGATGGTTGCTATCATATTATGGGAATGACGCACATAATAACAGAAAAATATTTATTTTCACAACAACAAATCGATCATTTCAAAAAAATAAAGTAATTATTATATATTTTTATACTAATAAATTTTTTTTTCTAAATGAAAATTGATCTTTCACTAGAGTGGAAAAATTTCTTGATCGTACTAAACCATAGCAGAGTTTTCTGTTTTTTTTTTTTTTATTATTTTATTTTAATTTGATTAATTATTTGATTGTTAGCAGCAATAAAGATAAAAAAAAAATAAAAAAAACAACAAAAAATTGCTAAATTTCTTTACAAGCATTTCTTAAAATTGCTTATTGAATAAAAATAAATAATAAAAAAAGTCAAATGTAAAATCTTAAGTTGTAACCTCGTGAATATAACTCCATCTGATATCTATAAGTGGTACTTACTTACAAGTCACAGTAAAGTTACATTGACTATTGAGGTGTTTTTCTACATTTTAGATTTTATTTTAATCAATTTTATTTTGAAAAATGAGATTATGAGGCGTGCACTTTTGGATTTTCCAAACTTTTTTCTGATTCAGCTCGACGAGCAGAGTCAGAATGTAGCAAAATTTTTCGAAAATTCCGTCATGAGGACAAATGCAATAGTTAGATTTTCATGAAATCTAATAAAAAAGTAATAATTTATACTCTACACAGTAATAAATTTATAGGAACCTTTCTAAAGCACTATGGGAATCGTTCCGATAATAAAATGATCACTATAGGTATCAATCCTATGCTCATTATGGGAACCATACCCATAGTTTATTGGAAAAGTTCCAATACAATAATGGAATAGCTTCAATATATTATGGTTATGATTCCAATATTGTATGTGCGTCATCACTATAATATTATGGGAATGGTTGCTATAATATTATGGGAATGACGCACATAATAACAGATAAATATTTATTTTCACAACAACAAATCGATCATTTCAAAAAAAAATTTTTTAATTTCTTATTAAATTTTTTTAATTAAAATAATTTTTAAATTTCTCACTAAATTTTTAAATTTCTTATAAAATTTAAAAAATTTTTTTAATTTTTAAATTTCTGACAAAATTTTTTAATTTCTTACTAAATTAAAAAAATTTGTAAATTTCTTACTAATAATTAAAAATTTCAAAAATGATTTTTTTGACCCCGTTTAAATTTTTAAAAGAAAAAAAAACATAAATTCATCAATATGTCACTCGTTAAATAATTTAAAGCTAAAAATAAATCTTCTAAATGAATAATAAGAAAAAAAAAATAACATTTTGTTCTTCACATTTAAAATAAAAAAAAATCACTTGTCAAAATAAAATAAAATTTTTCTATAGAAAAATCTACCTCACATATACGGCGGCAATTAAAAAAATGAATATTTAACCGTAAATAATCACTTATTCACCCGCACAATGCAAAAAAAAAAAAAAAAAAACAATATATTAAAAGTTTAAAAGCATTTATTTATATTAAATAAATGAATTACTTGCACCAAAATGAATTTATTTACAGTTAATAAATTTAAAACATTTACTGAGAAACGATGAATTTTATCAGATAAATTTGATGTCTTTTGGTTTTATTATTTTTTTGGTTAAGCGTATAAAAAAAAACGTCTGTTTACTTATTAGTACTGATAAATGATAAAAATATTTAAAGATCTGTTTAATCATAAAATATCGTGCTTCTAGTTTGAACACTAGGGCGTGGATTACTATTTTTGTTCAAGATGATATTTCCTCTATGTGCATGAAAAAAATTTTCTCTGTTTCTATCTTTGGACGCATCGGTTTTTGTTTTTTTTCCTGATTTCAAAATTTAAAAATTTTAACTACTTAAATTTTAAAAATAAATGCGAACAATTATATCTTATAAAAATTTAACACCTTAAATTTTTCGTTATTTTCATATATTTCAAATTTTTCCATGAAAATTCATTTTTATTACATGTAGCTCATAAAATAAATTTTCTTGCAAATAGAATTGTGCATAGTAAATATTATATAGCACAGTATAAGTAAAATTATTCGTGCTGCTGGATAATCTATCATCCTTATGTCTTTTTAATGTCTTACCTTTATTCCGCTGGTCCTACATTGACTTGAAGCTTTTATTCTCACTCATTTTGTATATCGCGTCCACGCTCTACCGGGTTGATTTACTCGAAACAAGTGTCACAGGGAATTTATATTTAGCCTCTTACATTTACTTGCTAACCACATTTATACACATACTCACACGATCTACATTCTACCGTACGAGTATACAAGTAAAGAAAGACTCGATAAGCCTCTTGAATGTCTCAAGAAACGAGTCGTACATATTATTGTAGAATATGTAGAATAGACTCTTACTCTACTCTGACAATTCTAAGGATTCACAGATATAAAAAAATACACTCTTATTATGTAAGGTTTGACCAGGCTTTAGATTATTAATTTCTTAAGTTTAAAATACTACAAAAGTTAAATTTCTTAGTAAAAAAAATATCAAAATTTTTTGTCATTATGTCTAACTTCGGATTTTTGAGAAAATTATTTATCATATTTTGTGCTAAAGAGTTTATATTGTCTACACGGTAAGAACAAGATTACACTGGATATCATCTTATATTATACTGAGTAAAAAAAATTTCAGATAGTAGTTAGTATAATCCAGATTATAATGAGTATAATCCAGATATCATACAGTATAATCTAGATTACAATGAGTATAATCCAGGTTATAACAAGTATAATCCAGATATCATGCAGTGTAATCTAGATTACAATGAGTATAATCCAGATTATAACGAGTATAATTCAGATTATAACGAGTACACTGAAAAAAAAGTTTTTTTCCACCTAGAAAATTTTTCCTTCCCGTAAAGAACCTGGTATTCTAGTTTTTAAAATACCAAAGTTTTTTTCCCATACTAAAATCTTAAATCAAGAATTTTTCTACTCAAATCAAGAATATTGAGCTCTTCAAAAATATATACTTGATTCAAGAACATTTTTTTTTCTGTGTATGTATGTATGCAAACCTCTCATAACTTTTGAACGGCTTGGCCGATTTGATCACGGTTGGTGTCATTTGTAAGAGCTTGACCAAACTTAGGTTTTGAATACAATTTGGACCGATTCCGACTGGTAGATTTTGAGGAGTCAACCGCGTGAAAATCAGTTTTTTCATTCAAAAGTTATTGCGGTTTGAAAATTCAAAAAATAGTGTTTTGTTAAACTTCTACCAGACTTTTGAGCTCGGGGAGCTCAAAACTACATGAAAATTATATTTTTGAGCTCTTTGAGTTCAAAAACGTAATAAGCGCAATTTTGAGCGCTTTATCACGAAAGTAGCGGGAAGTTGCAGGAATGGCCTTCAGGGTCAACCGTTTTCCTAATTTTTTAAATTAAAAAACACAAAAATTTTTTAAAGACATCAGCAATATTATACTCAATTGAAGTATTTTGTAAAAATAAATTTTTGTTCCTAAAAAGGAAATAAAGTTCTGTAAGAATTTTTTTCAAAAGTATTTTTAAAAAACAAAATTTTTGTCTTACCGTGAATAACATAGCCTTTATAATTTTACAGGCGGGTGTTTAGTAGAAAAAGTGAACTTCACCTCTTGGCTTAGGAAAACTCAGGTAGATTTTATTATCTCAACTTCACTCAGGTAACAAATACTTAAGCTTCAGTGAATATAAACTAAAGAATGTTTCCGTAGATGTGAATCTCCGGTACATTAGTAAAAGCTGAAGTTTTGAGAATAATAGTAAAACTGTAAGATAATAGCTTGGACAAAGACCGTAGAATATGTAAAAAAGTATAATGAAAATATTTAAAAATGATAGGATGAAATTCTTCAGCAACTAAAGAGAAAGTTGTCAGGGACATGAGTAGTCGTAGTCTATGGGTGGAGGACGACGTGAATATAAAAGACAACTCCAGGATCCTGAAGGATATTTATTTTCGAAAATTAGATAAGGATTGCATGTTTGGTGATGCTTTTAGTAAAAAGTCAGTCGATATAGGTACAGATACACGCGTTATTTATTTTGAAAGGAGGATTATTTAATGTGCAGAAAAGCGTATCAGGATCAGGAAATATGTAGTATTAATTCGTGACTTGTTACTTGTACTTTCTGTATTATATATAATGCAAAGTATATCACCCTTCCAGGGTGCGGCTCAATCAATTACTGTACATATGTGTTTTATAAATGCATATATACGGAATATGTGGTAACATGTAGGTGAGCAGGGTGCGGTCTTCACTTCATATTCACTATTACTAGCTATAGCTGGACGATGTTGAGTTGAGAAACCGATCCGCATGGCAACAACCCTCCGTAGACATTAATAAGAATTAACATAGCAACAGAATACTTATCTGTTTATTTTAAACATTTTTCCGGCTAGGTATTCATCTATTTATAGGTTTATAGTTGCGATTCAGAAATAAGGCTTCGGGCGGATGTAGATTTAGGCCTTAAGTCTTAAGATTACTGCTCCAGGTGTTATTTTTTTATGATTTAAGAAATCTAAAACCTTCCATTTGCTGAAGCCGAAAAGGCTTGCTAATTTTTTTGTACTTTAGTGAAGAATTGAGATTTTTTTTTATACTTGAAGAGGCATTCAATCGTCAGCTTTGGTGGGTGTAATTTTTTTTTATGTTTTCTTTACTATTTACATTACTATTTACTCGTAATTATGTTCTTGAATCATTTTATGAATGTTTATAATTTTTCTACTTGTAAGGATTAGGGGTGTTGATATAATCAAAAAGGTTATAAGTCGATCTTGATAAATAAAAAGATTTTTTATTTTTGTAAATTAAATTTTTTTTAGTATATACTTCATACGAAATAAAATTACAAAAAGGCCATTCAGCAGCCGAAATGGAAGTAGCTTTTATAATGAATAGAAAATATTATTTTCATATCAAAACGACTGCAAGAGTAAAATTTCATAGAAAACATCCTAGAACAGACAATTTTTATCAGTCGAGGAATGTGTGCGAATATGTAAATTGAAGTTTATTTTGTCAGCTTTAAGATGCAATTAACCAGAATCGGATATCTCAATCCGTTTGAAAGTTAGAGCAACTAAAAAAAGTAATTTTTGGATTTTCCAAATTTTAAAATGCTATAATTTCTAAACTAATAGACCGAGTGGGCTCAAATTTGAACTCGACCTTCGCAATTAGCCATAGAATGAATATGTTTAGATTTATTAGAATCCGATGAGAATTGTAGACGCTATCGTGCCGACAATATAAATACATACATATATAAACATTTGAACCATATGTATTGCACGCCTCACAAGCGAAGCGTTGAGGTTGTGCTCTACTCTGGACATTTCAAAAAAAGCAGTTTTCTCGAAACTGAAATTGATTTTTTGTTATTTATATTGCACTTACAGGTTAATTTGAGTGCACTAATATCAAGTCAAATGATTTGTCAGGCACATAAAATATATTTCAATAACAATTTTTTTGTTTAACATAGTAAATAATAACACTAAACATAATCTTTTTTGGACGTCCGTGTATGGATAGGTGTATGTCGCATCAAAATTGGTCGAAAAAATGATCGTACTAAACCATAGCAGAGTTTTCTGTTTTTTTTTTTTTTATTATTTTATTTTAATTTGATTAATTATTTGATTGTTAGCAGCAATAAAGATAAAAAAAAAATAAAAAAAACAACAAAAAATTGCTAAATTTCTTTACAAGCATTTCTTAAAATTGCTTATTGAATAAAAATAAATAATAAAAAAAGTCAAATGTAAAATCTTAAGTTGTAACCTCGTGAATATAACTCCATCTGATATCTATAAGTGGTACTTACTTACAAGTCACAGTAAAGTTACATTGACTATTGAGGTGTTTTTCTACATTTTAGATTTTATTTTAATCAATTTTATTTTGAAAAATGAGATTATGAGGCGTGCACTTTTGGATTTTCCAAACTTTTTTCTGATTCAGCTCGACGAGCAGAGTCAGAATGTAGCAAAATTTTTCGAAAATTCCGTCATGAGGACAAATGCAATAGTTAGATTTTCATGAAATCTAATAAAAAAGTAATAATTTATACTCTACACAGTAATAAATTTATAGGAACCTTTCTAAAGCACTATGGGAATCGTTCCGATAATAAAATGATCACTATAGGTATCAATCCTATGCTCATTATGGGAACCATACCCATAGTTTATTGGAAAAGTTCCAATACAATAATGGAATAGCTTCAATATATTATGGTTATGATTCCAATATTGTATGTGCGTCATCACTATAATATTATGGGAATGGTTGCTATAATATTATGGGAATGACGCACATAATAACAGATAAATATTTATTTTCACAACAACAAATCGATCATTTCAAAAAAATAAAGTAATTATTATATATTTTTATACTAATAAATTTTTTTTTCTAAATGAAAATTGATCTTTCACTAGAGTGGAAAAATTTCTTTTTGATAATTTTTATTCACGTGTGTACTTAATCTTAAATCATTTATTCCAACTCAGTTATAATTGTGTTAGTTAATATTGAAAAATATTGTAGCAATTTCAAAGTTATTCTCATAAAAGGGATATTTTCTCATACAATTACAGGAGAGTCAAAACACGTCAAGTAGACCCCCCCCCCTTTTTACCACTTGATCATAGAAAACTTAAAATATAATTATCGAAAGTAGTTATATTATCAGATAAATTTGATGTCTTTTGGTTTTATTATTTTTTTGGTTAAGCGTATAAAAAAAAACGTCTGTTTACTTATTAGTACTGATAAATGATAAAAATATTTAAAGATCTGTTTAATCATAAAATATCGTGCTTCTAGTTTGAACACTAGGGCGTGGATTACTATTTTTGTTCAAGATGATATTTCCTCTATGTGCATGAAAAAAATTTTCTCTGTTTCTATCTTTGGACGCATCGGTTTTTGTTTTTTTTCCTGATTTCAAAATTTAAAAATTTTAACTACTTAAATTTTAAAAATAAATGCGAACAATTATATCTTATAAAAATTTAACACCTTAAATTTTTCGTTATTTTCATATATTTCAAATTTTTCCATGAAAATTCATTTTTATTACATGTAGCTCATAAAATAAATTTTCTTGCAAATAGAATTGTGCATAGTAAATATTATATAGCACAGTATAAGTAAAATTATTCGTGCTGCTGGATAATCTATCATCCTTATGTCTTTTTAATGTCTTACCTTTATTCCGCTGGTCCTACATTGACTTGAAGCTTTTATTCTCACTCATTTTGTATATCGCGTCCACGCTCTACCGGGTTGATTTACTCGAAACAAGTGTCACAGGGAATTTATATTTAGCCTCTTACATTTACTTGCTAACCACATTTATACACATACTCACACGATCTACATTCTACCGTACGAGTATACAAGTAAAGAAAGACTCGATAAGCCTCTTGAATGTCTCAAGAAACGAGTCGTACATATTATTGTAGAATATGTAGAATAGACTCTTACTCTACTCTGACAATTCTAAGGATTCACAGATATAAAAAAATACACTCTTATTATGTAAGGTTTGACCAGGCTTTAGATTATTAATTTCTTAAGTTTAAAATACTACAAAAGTTAAATTTCTTAGTAAAAAAAATATCAAAATTTTTTGTCATTATGTCTAACTTCGGATTTTTGAGAAAATTATTTATCATATTTTGTGCTAAAGAGTTTATATTGTCTACACGGTAAGAACAAGATTACACTGGATATCATCTTATATTATACTGAGTAAAAAAAATTTCAGATAGTAGTTAGTATAATCCAGATTATAATGAGTATAATCCAGATATCATACAGTATAATCTAGATTACAATGAGTATAATCCAGATCACGCAGTATAATCTGGATTTTTTTAGCTACCATCTGGAATTTTTTTTCACCACAGATATCACTGAGTATAATCTGGGATGATAATCAGTGTCATCTTATTCTTTCCGTGTATAATCTATTCTCTGTGCACCACCCAGGCTAGTAAGCAGACGTGTATCCCTTATTCTTAATAACTCTTATCTTGTATTTTAAAGAAAAAACATTGCCCCATCCAGTAATTCCAATTTCTGAATATTATCCCAAAATTTAATATTTCTACAATATTGTCACACTCGATTTGTGTTCACTATTTTGTTGTGTGGCCACAAAAAAAGTTTAATTTCTATTGAACAAAAATTTGTCACAATAATTTAAAATACCTATTAATATATTAATGTTAAAGAATTCTTCTTAAAGTATAACAAAAAAGTGTGCAACGTGTTTTTCACGACAAATAAATGTCATATTCATTATTTACCGAGAATAAAACTGCATTTGCAGGTATTAAGATGCATCTTGATTCGGTGGGTGAGTAATTCATGGTACAAATTCAGATTCTCTGTCTGAGTTGGTTCAATTTCTCAACGTAGTCTGAAAGAAATCCAGATAAGAGGACGTATCGATTATTCGAATCGCGATACCGCGATACGTCTCCGTTCCACGTGCTTACTAATACATTATGGAATTTCAGTGAGTTGAGGTTTGAGAACTCTCCACATCAAACATCAACGTCTCAAGTCGCCTTGTCTCTACATGAATATCTTGACGCATCCAGGGACCAGTTTCAGGATATCATATCTCGGATCGTTGAATATGTAATAATATTTTTTTTATTTATTTACTACTGTCTATACTTTAATATTATTTCTTACACTAACCGATTTCTCACATTTTATTGTACAGTTATCCTTAAATTTCATTACATTAACACAACCAATGAATTTTTTTTATCATTTTTGTATTTTATTATTGTACTTTTCATTTTATTTGATTCAGTTTTGTATTTGTACAACAGACTGGCATAATCAAGTTCAAGTTCATGTGCTACTGGCTATCAGATGGAATATGTAATCTCTTTAGTTGAATACACAAAATCTAATGAATAAAAATATGTAGTACAAGTTTTTTTCAGCTTCATACATTTGAATACCACACACATCTTACTTTAGAATGGGAATTCGCTTTTTAGTATCAAATAAAAATAAATTTATAAATTATTCACTACTTAAACATAACTATTTATTATTTTTTAATTTCCCCATTTTTTAATAGTTTTATTATCAAGTTTAATTATCTCAGTAAATGTTTAATTCCATGATTCATAATTTTTCAATCCATAAAAGTTATATTTAGAATATTTTTTGAACAATAAAATATATTTTATTCAATTCATCAAAATAGGATGATTATGAAAAAAAATTTTTTTTTAATATATAAAAATTAAAAAATTTCGTCTTACAGACTCCCATGCAAAAAAATCGCCTTGAAATTGTCATTAATCTTTTCGCATCTCTAATAGTTTTATTACAATTTTAATTTTTCACAAATAAGTCTTCCGTAAGTTATTCCATAAAGATTATTAAAACCAAAATAAATCGGTTTAAATCATTAAACCATTTTGTCGAAAATTCAATTTTCTATAAATACCTGTGTAAAAAAAATCGTCTTAAAATTGTCGTTTGTTTAAGATCTTAAACGTGACACAAACTAAGACTATTTTAAGACTTTTCTAAGACGCCAAGAAAAAAAAATTCTAAGAGCAGATTTTTGAAATTTGGTTCTCGAATTTGTTATGAAAATAAGACGATATCAAAGCGACAGCTCCGGAAAATTATTATAGAGAGTCTCAAAATAGTCTTAAAATAATCTAAAAGTCGTCTTAAAAAAATCTTAAAAAATCTTAAAATAGTTTTAAAAAAGTTTTAAAATTGTTTCAAGAAAATCTTAAAATAGTATTAAAAAATCTTAAAATAGTTTAAAAATCTTAAAGTAGTTAAAAAATCTTAAAATAGTCTTAAAAAAATTTTAAAATAGTCTTAAAAAAATTTTTCAAGACGATTTTAAGAAGAGCTATCAGCGAAAGAGCCCCGGAACATTAAAACGGAGCGTCTTAAAAAGTCTTAAAATTGTCCGATAATAAGTTTTCAATAATTTCAAATTCAATTTAAAAAGAGCGTACTCAAAAATGAAGCGGTTAGAAAGTCGTAAAATCGTCTAGAACTTAATTTTCATAACAAATTCGAGAACCAAATT
>JZSA01005897.1:0-14297 GCA_000956155.1 Cotesia vestalis
TAAATCATTTGTCTGATAGACTATTATGTCTTAATTTAAGTTTAAGTAATTTTTGGTATTCAAAATATAGTTTGTAAATTAATAATAGAAGAAGATTAATTTTTTCTTGAAATATATATATCAATTTACATACAATTACATGCAAAATTCATTATTAAACTTGTAACGTTAGTGTAAGAACGATTAAAATATTCGAATAAAGTAACTCTACTCGGAAATATAAATTGCTGTCTTATAGTGCTATCTGACATTTTTAATCCTTATATGTATAGATTTAAGTGATGGTTAAATTCCGAGAACAATCGATCTTAAGAGTATAAAATGTGAGTAGAAGTAAAGTAGAAACTAAAATGTGATTTTACACATCGAACCGATATAGGAAGGAATAAAAATAATAAAAAACAAAAATATAATGTTAAGTAAAAGAGAATACATAATAGAAAGAGATAACGTAGAAACTAAACAAGGATTGGATTTTTTATTTAAATAAGACGCGCTTCGGATAGGACGATCTTGTATAAATTTAAGTCTTGCATATTTTTTGTATTTTCATTTTTCTATCCGTTCGTCTTTTTTGTCGAATAGAATATGTATTTGACGTTAATTCTCATCCAACGTCTTCTAGATTTAATGCCGCATGTCCATTTTTATATTCATAAAAATACTTTTCTTATTTTATTATGCCATATATACGCTTATCGTTTATACCGATGAGTCCTGATACTATTTTGTATATAGTCTTCTTTGCGTCATGTATTTTGATCAACATATTATTTAATAAAATAAAAGAAAGAAACAACTAAAATATGATTGAAGACAAGAGAAAATAACAAATATAAATAAACGATAATAACAATATCTTATTGCTACCGGACAGTTTGGTCTAAATCATTTTATCAGTAATAATTTATATATTTTTTCGAATAAAGTTTTATATGGCGTCATCTAAATATAAAGTGCTTTATATATTTTGTAGACGTCCTGTCTATTGATTCTAGAAAAAAGTTATCAATTAATAACAATTACGCAATATAAAAATACTCAATTATTAAGTTTTATTACTTATCATTAAAAAAATAAAGCTTTGAGACAAAAAATAGGATATTTAATGAACTCTTAACAAAGTCAATTAAAGGTCGATTAATTTCTATATTTTTTTCCGATTGGTATAAAAATTCAATTACTTCTCAATTATAGTATTAAATTATCAGTTTTTGAAGAGGAGAATATAAAATTCTCTGTATGATTGAGTCAAACGAATGAATCCTCAAATCAGAAATCCGGATCGTCATGTTAAGGAAACGTCATTTGAGAATACGTTGGATAGTCATTTTAACAATATTTTTTTTTCCGTGTTTGAAGTTAGCGACTTTCGATATTTTACGTGAGTGGAAGTAAGTGAGCGATAGTGTGTCAAGAGAGGCAGCACTATAGTGCGTGAGAAAGAAACCAATAGTAATAACCTATTGGTATCTGTATTTGCCGCAGTACCTCCTTAACAAAAATAATTATTTTTACGTGTTAACAATGAATCCTAAGGAATAAAAAAAATCAGACACTTGTTGGATAGATATATAAACAATAATCCGTCGCTAAAAAATTTTCATCTCAATTTTCTTGTAAATTATTCTTTTGTTAATTAGCAACTTTTTTTCAAAATCGAAGTTAACAAAAAATAATTGTGAAACAGAAAGCCACAAATTTTTAACTTTCCGCTAAAAAAATCCGCTACAAAATTTTCAAAAATCGAGGTTATTGGTTTTACCCCATTTTGCAAAAATCGAGGTTTCAACAGATCTTGACCTTTTGAAGCCCTAAGAAGCTTTCCTCACTATTTTTACGATGATGTCCGTACGTGTGTGTGTGTGTGTGTGTGTGTTGAGCTCAAAAGCAGAGAACAATTAACTTTTTGAGCTCGGAGAGCTCAAAATAACATATAAATAGTATTGTTGAGCTCGAAGAGCTCAAAAACGTCATAAGTACAATTTTAAGCGCCTAGATATGGAATTAGCAGGAAGTTACAGCGATGGCCTTCAGGATCCACCGTTTTCCTAATTTTTTTTACAAGTTAATATCGATGTTACGGCACCGTTTTTATTTTGTAATCATTATTTTCACCGTATCTTTAATAGTTTATATGATTATAAGCTATTCTTGTTACGATTACAATACTAGACATTAAATTTTAAAAACCTCGAAGAAAAATTTTTTTTGGGAATTTTTATATTTTAGGTCTATGCTTTTGGGTTAACCTTTCGGAGATTACCTTCCGCACTCTTCGTGAATACTGGTTTAAATTTTGCTAAATTTTGCCACTAGAGGGGCTTCAAGAGGGTTCTGACCCCCCTCCTGTGCTCCCTTAGAGTTTGTGACGCCTGGTTGGATCGGCTCACGGATCCGCTCCTCAGTACGCTTTCGTTTATCGAGTAGTGTATACGAGTCCTTTTAACCTTGTGTAACGTTAACTTTTGAAGTGATTTGTCTAAAAAGCGGATATACATAAAGAAAAGGTAAGGAAATCTTCGACACTAATATTTTGTGTTTCAAAGAATATTTTTTCATCGAGCAGTATTTGTTTCGGCTCATCAGCCGTTGCCGCAGCCACGAAGGCTCATGAGGCGCAGCCGTGAAGGCTCATGAGACGCAGCCGTGGAGGCTCATGAGACGCAGCCGTAAAGGCTCATGAGACGCAGCCGTGAAGGCTGATGAGACGCAGCCGTGAAGGCTCATGAGGCGCAGCCGTAAAGGCTCGCCGAGTTTGCAGTCAAAGGAAGGCAGCCCTCCGGGCTCCTTTTTCAGCCGAGCTGCAGCCGCACCCGCAGCCGGGCTCATGAGACGCAGCCGTAAAGGCTCATGAGACGCAGCCGTAAAGGCTCATGAGACGCAGCCGTGAAGGCTGATGAGGCGCAGCCGTAAAGGCTCATGAGACGCAGCCGTAAAGGCTCATGAGACGCAGCCGTAAAGGCTCATGAGACGCAGCCGTGAAGGCTCATGAGACGCAGCCGTGAAGGCTCATGAGACGCAGCCGTGAAGGCTCATGAGGCGCAGCCGTAAAGGCTCGCCGAGTTTGCAGTCAAAGGAAGGCAGCCCTCCGGGCTCCTTTTTCAGCCGAGCTGCAGCCGCACCCGCAGCCGAGACTCAGCTGAGACGAAATTCTTAGCTGTGGGTCACAACGGCTCGAGGCGATTTTATACGCAGCATAAATGTTTTGGCAAGCTATCTGACTATCTTCGCCTTCACAGGCGCAAATATAAATACAATGCCATATAATGCATAAACTCCTCAGCTCGCACACAAACTTTTTTGAGCGTAATATCTAAATCTGGATTGATCTTCTGATGATATTCTTATATTTTTCAGATGGCCGGAGAACCTCAATGGACGACGATGGAAGAGTTACTGCAAATAGGAGTGGGAACGGTTGAGGAAGACAGAGTTCTAGATAGAATAAAGTTGCTGGCCCAGGAATCCTTGCCAACAGGTTGGCGAAATTGGAAAACCCTGGATCTTTCCAAGGAAAGTTTGTTCGGCCGCGAGCAAGAGGTTGATCCTCTCTTTTTATATAAGTTGCGATTTGCCTTACCAACGGTTGGACTAGCTCAAGCTTTCAATCCGGAGGCAGTAGATTTACCGGAGAAACAGTATAAAGATCTCAAAATCTCTATGTTGAATTGGTCGTTTTGTAGAGCTCTGATCATGAGTCCTCCAGCCCTAGTAAACAAGCTTAAGGGCTCGGTAAGGCAAGCAGAAATTTTCTTACATGCAATTGAGCCAGTAAAGTCTTTGTGCATTTCACGCATACAAGCCGCAGAAAAATTGAGACAGCAAGTAGAAGAGTCACAGTCAGAAAATTATCAGGGCGTAAAAAGGTTAACTCAGGATACCGGTAACCATTCGGTGGTAGAGAGATCGAAGGTAGCAGCACTACAAGACGAAATGAACCATATGTTCGAGATCGTCTTTGAGAAGATCCAGAAGATAGAGCAGAAAGGTAAAAAAAGGGGGAGAGAAGAATCAAGTGAAGATGAGGAAGAGTTTGAGAGCAGCTCAGAGCCCTCTAGTGATGGCGATTCTCACTCGATTATTTCATCGGCTTGGACCCCTCCGGCAATGGAAGATTCCCCGATAAACCGGCCGATAAGTCAGCCAATTAACCCGTCAGTACAGCCGATGAACGATCTCGAGGCCTTGTCATTTGATCCGCAGGTCAAGGAGAAGGAATCATTGATTCCTCCACCAACATCTGAAATTAAAGTTCAAGGAATTGCTTGCCAGAAGCTTGGATCGGCAAGTTGGAATACAATGAAGTACAAGGAAGTTCAAAAGAAGCTTCATGCATCTCCAGTATTTGATTCACTAAAAATCAACACTCAGTTGAAGGGTCTTGTTTCTGAGTCTTATTATTTTACGCTTTTGGAGCGTATGGACGAGCTAACAGGAACTCTGACTCATGGTTTGCTAAAACAGCGACAAAATTTGATGGAAGGGATGAAATCCCTAGCAACTAAACACCCGGAAGCATACAATGACATAAAAGAAGCCTTTTTAAGTGATTCTCAGTTTAAAGAAACTTCGGACGACCTGCTTCAGTTTATATGCGGTAGAAGAGCAGAAGTAATCGAGATGCGCCGAAGAGTTTTTAAACCCAGCGAGCAACATCACGCGGCCATGTTGGCGGAGATTCCACCATCAGAAACCCACTTATTCGACGAGGAACTGCTTTCAAAATTTTTAGACCATCGAGGTGGATTAAACAAGGTTTTCCCTCGAAGCAAAAAGCCACTTACGAAGAAACCTTCTTTCTATGAATCGAAGAATAGATCCTTTCGAAAATCTAGTGGATCTGGGAGTTCCTCCTTCAAAAAGCTTTAATCACAGCCAGGAGTTAACGTTTCCTCTCGTAAGCAAGATGCAGAAGAGTTAAGGAGAGAGTATAAGAAACGTGACGAGGGTAAGAAAGATCGTAAGTTACCCCGAGCATGACTGCAAGTTTAAAGCAAGCCAATTTCAGTACTTTATTCCCCAATGTCAGTTCATTTCTCAACGCAAAATATCAGGCGATTCAGCACAAAAATATCTCACCAGATGTCAGTTGAGATACAGGAATTATTGGAAATGGGAATCTGAAACAGGGAAAATGTTTTCAAATATTATTGTAAACTTGTGAAAAAACCAAAAACTAAATTTAAAAATATAATATTTTCATCTTTTAAGCCAGTTTAACAATTAACATACAACGAAGCTTATTTTGTTTGTATTATTATCTAATAATAATTATTTTATCGCATAGTAAATTTGTAAGCTGTCTACTTTAAGGCTTATTAAATAAATTTGAGTTTTCAGTGTTCTATAATTAAACTCTAATTTCTGTCGAGTGTAGCGTCCTTTTCCTTAATAGTATAGTTTTCAGGTCACAGTATTCCATAAGTTGTGAGCGGGCAGATCCTAAACATCTCTCCAAAAGGTCAAGCCAAAGGCATAGACCTTAAATATATACCGTTTTCAACTCCGAAGGAAGGAAAACGATTATTTCGGGTCATGCCAAAGGCTTGACCTGAGTAAGACCTTGTCAGCTATTTTGAAGCAGTGCTGAGGAGCTGATCCGTGAGTCGATTCGACCAGCCGTCACAACCTCTAAAGGGGGCATAGGAGATAGACGAGGGGGGGGGGTCCAGAACGCTCTTGAAGCCCTTCTAGTGGCAAAATTTAGCAATATTTGGAGATTCTGAGCATACAAATTTTTTACTTAAAAAACGACACATGGTCATTTCTGTATACTTTTGTAATTATGGAAAAAAATAGAGATTTTGTTTACTAATGTGTATTAAAAATTTTGTTTATTAAGGGGGTTTCTAGTCTAGAGGCCTGAATTTCGAGCGTTTTTTGGCAGGCGATAAAAAAAAGCATTTGATATTTTTACTGTACATTTTTTCATCATTTGTTTATTTATATTTAGAGAGAACACAAAATTAATTTAAAAAAAAAAATTTTATTTTAGCGAGTTATGCGTTTTTGAAGTAGAGGTGGGGAAAGACCATGTACTCGTCGCCATGATTTCTGCCCTTGTGATCATCTGAAAAATAAAATAATGATGGATTCTTGATTAGAACAAATGTCGCTATCTCATAACCCAAAAAAAAATTAAAATTCGAAATTTTTAATAATTTTAAACAATTCGAACAAGTTAAAAAATTGACCTTTCTTTTTGAGTACCCGCGATTTTAGAAAAATAAAATTTTTTTTCAGTTTTGTTAGTTCATGAGATAGCGACATTTGTACTAATCAAGAACCCATTATTGTTTTATTTTTCAGATGACCACAAGGGTAGAAATCATGGCGACGAGGATAACTCGATAAAAAAAAATTTTTTTTTTTTTTTAATTAATTTTGTGTACTCTCTGAATATAAATAAACAAATGATGAAGAAATGTACAGTAAAAATATCAAATGTTTTTTTTTATCAACTGCCAAAAAACGCTCGAAATTCAGGCCTCTAAACTAGAAGACCCCCTTAACTGCATATCTTATGTCATCTTTTTCGACGATTTATTTGAATTAGTTTTCGAGATATTTGATAGTAAACTTTTAACATTTATAAGATTTATTACCATAAAAAATAGTAAAATCTACAAAACAAGTATTGTGTAAGGGTTAATATAAAATTCTCTCCGTGCATATAATATATCCAGACTATTGCTATCTACAAATATCAAAGAACCATTTTTTTCTAAAAAATATAAAGTTTTAGTCAATTTCTTATTTAGAACGTTGGTTTATAACTTTCAGTGTAATTTGGCATTCATCATAGTTAAATTTAATCGTATTTGCGGTCAAATATGAATTTGTTTCAGACCACGGTGGTAATACTTTCTGAAATTTATAATTTTATATACAAATGATGTCTATAAAAAAAATTCTAAATTAAATTGTAAAATTAAAAAAAATTAAGGGTATAAATAAGTGAGTTAACTCAATAATTGTCTCGATGGTAAGTGATTATTTATTTTTTTGCTCATATTTGCGTGTTATTGTGACGAGGGAGGAATAAATTCACATTGTGAAATGAAATGACGATAAAAGAGGTGTGTTTGTGCAAAAAAAAAAGATATTGTTAGTTGTTGGTGTTATGGTGGTGGTTGTGATAATGATACGAGTATACATAAAGGGTAAGGGTGGAAATAAAGTAGAAATAAAACATAAAAGCTAGCGAGTTACACACATAGAAAAATAAAGGAGGGTGATTATTTTGCGTGAATCTAATTCTCGTAGGAGTGGACGACAGCAATATGGCGATAAGGACATTAGAGTGAGAAATACAAAAGGAAAAAATATAAAAAATATGTATTCACGTTTAAAAAACGTAAAAAAGTATGAAAAGAGAGAGTAGAAGGTGAGTAACATCGCGTGCGACCTAATTTTTCCAGAGTTTGTCGTCGCCGACGTATTTTCGTTCCTCTACTCTCTTTGTCTAATAACGAATGAGTCTCATGACCTTTGTCTGGAGCTTTGAACTTTTTAATTCCTTTTTTTTTTGTTGGATCTTATAAATGTAACTCTCCCAAAATTATTTATTTCAAGTCAGTGAGAATTTTTTTTTACAATATTCAGAACGACTTCTTTAAAAAAAAAGAATAAAATTTTTTTTTATCTCTTCAATAACATGCTTTCTTCAGTTTGATGCATTCACTCATTTATGACTACAAATATTAAGAAAAAAATAGTAAAATCTACAAAACAAGTATTGTGTAAGGGTTAATATAAAATTCTCTCCGTGCATATAATATATCCAGACTATTGCTATCTACAAATATCAAAGAACCATTTTTTTCTAAAAAATATAAAGTTTTAGTCAATTTCTTATTTAGAACGTTGGTTTATAACTTTCAGTGTAATTTGGCATTCATCATAGTTAAATTTAATCGTATTTGCGGTCAAATATGAATTTGTTTCAGACCACGGTGGTAATACTTTCTGAAATTTATAATTTTATATACAAATGATGTCTATAAAAAAAATTCTAAATTAAATTGTAAAATTAAAAAAAATTAAGGGTATAAATAAGTGAGTTAACTCAATAATTGTCTCGATGGTAAGTGATTATTTATTTTTTTGCTCATATTTGCGTGTTATTGTGACGAGGGAGGAATAAATTCACATTGTGAAATGAAATGACGATAAAAGAGGTGTGTTTGTGCAAAAAAAAAAGATATTGTTAGTTGTTGGTGTTATGGTGGTGGTTGTGATAATGATACGAGTATACATAAAGGGTAAGGGTGGAAATAAAGTAGAAATAAAACATAAAAGCTAGCGAGTTACACACATAGAAAAATAAAGGAGGGTGATTATTTTGCGTGAATCTAATTCTCGTAGGAGTGGACGACAGCAATATGGCGATAAGGACATTAGAGTGAGAAATACAAAAGGAAAAAATATAAAAAATATGTATTCACGTTTAAAAAACGTAAAAAAGTATGAAAAGAGAGAGTAGAAGGTGAGTAACATCGCGTGCGACCTAATTTTTCCAGAGTTTGTCGTCGCCGACGTATTTTCGTTCCTCTACTCTCTTTGTCTAATAACGAATGAGTCTCATGACCTTTGTCTGGAGCTTTGAACTTTTTAATTCCTTTTTTTTTTGTTGGATCTTATAAATGTAACTCTCCCAAAATTATTTATTTCAAGTCAGTGAGAATTTTTTTTTACAATATTCAGAACGACTTCTTTAAAAAAAAAGAATAAAATTTTTTTTTATCTCTTCAATAACATGCTTTCTTCAGTTTGATGCATTCACTCATTTATGACTACAAATATTAAGAAGAAGATACAAATTTTTTTAATTGAGTTTTTTTTATTAGTGATATTCATGGTTTCAGTTCTAAAAAAAATTGTCTGATGAACAAACTGATTTAGGGCAACGTGAAATGTTTCTGGCAGGATTGGCAGTTTTATTAAATTTTTCTAATTATCTTACATTGACCACTGAGCAATTCTGTTAGTATTATGCGATATTAAATATCGACATTCTAATCAGCCAATTGTCTAACTTCATTTTAGAGAATCTTCCATTTGTACGAAAATACAATTAGTTCAAAATTTATTATCACTTTAAAAAACCATTTAATATTTAATAGAGGTATAATATTTTGGTTAGAATCATTCAAATAATTTATAAGCGGACTATTACTACATCAAAATGTTAAAAAATCACCTTCTGAAAAATAAGGAGTTAATAGACCAATTGCCAATTAGACTGTCGATATAGAAAAAATTGAATGTAAACAATAAAATAGTGAAAATAATTTATTACAAGTTATTATGATTTTATTTTTAACTTTCCGTTAAGAAAATTGAAAAATTTCCACTAAAGAGAAGTTATTAATTTCGGTCCGATTTTTGAAAGTCGAGTTTTCATCGGATCTCCACATTTTCAGGAACCAGAAAGTCATTTTGAGTATTCCCGCCGAGGTGTCCAGCCGTGTGTGAGTATGTAAATAAATTGTTGTCGTACGGTATCTAAAAAATGAATAGACTGATTGAATTCTACGACACGACATTCGAAAGGGTTTATTAAAACTTAGATCTGATTAGATTTGAGAGTTAATCCATCCAGCTATTCCGAAGAAATTATAAAAAAAAAAAACCAAAAAACGAAATTTGGATTTTTAAAACAAAATTTGGAGCTTAAAAAGCGCAAATATTAACCAAAAACCACATTTTCCCGGGTTAAAATACTTGTCCTAAAAAAGTCATAAGCTTAGGATCCTAAACGTGACATTATTTAGGACATTTTTATGACATCAAACCAAAATGAAATTCAGATTTTAGAAAAATATTATCGCTATTACTCAGAGAAAAAATATTGTAAAAACTACTTTTATGACAATTTTGGCACCTTACTAATAACTTTGTGATACTTCTATGACAATTTTAGTATACTATTATGAATTTTAGGACACTTTTATGAGAATTTTAGGATACTTTTGTGATCATTTTAAGACACTATTATGAATTTTAGGAAACTTTTTTGAGAATTTTAGGATAGTTTTAGGACACTTTTATGACAGTTTTAGAATACTTTTAGGACAATTTTAAAATACTATGATAAATTTTAGTACACTATTATGACAATTTTGTGAAAATTTTAGAATATTTTTATGACAATTTTATGATACTTTTAGGACAATTTCAGCATAATTATAGGACAATTTTATAGTACTTTTGGGACAATTTTAGAATACTTTTATGACACTTTTACGACAATTTTAGGATACCGGTGTAAGAAAACTTATAAAAGTATTCTAAAATCGTTATAAAATTGTCCTAAAAGTATCATAAAATTGTCATAAAAATATTCTAAAATTTTCACAAAATTGTCATAATAGTGTACTAAAATTTATCATAGTATTTTAAAATTGTCCTAAAAGTATTCTAAAACTGTCATAAAAGTGTCCTAAAACTATCCTAAAATTCTCAAAAAAGTTTCCTAAAATTCATAATAGTGTCTTAAAATGATCACAAAAGTATCCTAAAATTCTCATAAAAGTGTCCTAAAATTCATAATAGTATACTAAAATTGTCATAGAAGTATCACAAAGTTATTAGTAAGGTGCCAAAATTGTCATAAAAGTAGTTTTTACAATATTTTTTCTCTGAGTAATAGCGATAATATTTTTCTAAAATCTAGTAGTGTCCTAAGATTGTCATAAAAGTATCACAAAGTTATCATCAAAGTACCTAAAATTATCATAAAAGTTCTTTTTACAATACTTTTTTTCTGAGTAATAGCGACAATATTTTTCTAAATTCTGAATTTCATTTCGGTTTAGTGTCATAAAAATGTCCTAAATTGTGACAATTTTAGGATCCTAAGCTTATTACTCTTTTAGGACAAGATTTTTTTACACGGGTTAAGGCTCTTCAAATTCAAACTTAGCGGAAAGTTTTAGGGTTGGCCTACGCTCAACCGATTTCCAGATTTTTTTTTGGTTCCAGAGTAATTTTCAAAATTTCTTGATAGAAGTTTCTAAAGCTTGTAATTTATACAATGCTCTTTATATATCCATCTCAGCGAATTTTTAATACTTCTCCACATCATGAACTCAAGATAAATTATTATTGCTCAATTTTCTTTTAAATATTTGTTTTCAATGTAGACAATGAAACGAAATAATTTTTCTCTAGCATATTGTTTGTAATTTGCAACGAGAAAAATTAATAACATATTTTTTAAACTTTAAGATGTAGCGCGGTACAAATAAAAAACTTGAACTTTTCCAATGCAGGCAAGGGATAAGGTAGAAAAAAAACTTGTGAATAAAAAGTGGAGGGCGAGTGTGTTCATCTTGTTCGTATATAGACAGTAAGTTGGTCCAACCGGTCCAGCCTGGTCAGACTTAAAACTCAGACTGAGTCAATGAACTCTAAGGAAAAATATAAAGGTATTAATATTGTGGCGACGAATAATTTCTGTAGTAAATATCAATCATCTGTTATCAGCTAATAAATAGTTGGAAAAAAAAATTAATTATTATTTTTAGCATGAAAAAGTAAAGATGAGGCTACCAACAACTGTACGGTCAAGAAAGATATAAAATTACTGAATCTATTTTGGTAGCTATACGCTTATATATGTCTATAACCAACGTGGTGAGCATATACTTTTGCGGTTGAGGGTGACCCAAATTGAATGAAAATTTCCGTGTCATGATTAAATCTTTGTAAATAATAAATAAACGTTAGTTATTATATGTAACTCATTTATTTTTTAGTTTATACTTTTTTATAAGAAATTACTAATTATTGTTAATATTTAAATTCGAATATTTAAATTAATTATTATCAAAAGTGTAACGTGAAACTATCATTTGAGGATTGAGTTATTATAATTTTATAATTTGAAGCAATGATGGACTATTTTTAATGAAGAGATGATGTAAAATATATTTTTTTATTTTTTACAGAAATAAATTTTATTGCTAAAGAATATTTCTTTTAATTTCCAAACAAAAAGTTGAATTTAGAAAATTTCATAAAATTACTTTAACTATTTTTAATTCTTACCTTCAAAATAATAACAAATTCTGTGCAATTTTAAATACAATTGGCTTTGTTGTCGTGATTGTTTTTTTCCTAATTCATAAAATTCGAAAAATTATTATGAAAGTTTCACAATTAAAAAAAAAAATATTTATATTAATTTAATAGTTTTTCAAAAATTTTATTTATTTATATACCAAGGCCCAAACCGAATGGCAAAAATACAAGACAAAGGAAATATATTTACATATATTTGTAATTAGTTTTTAGTTGATTTCGTAAGTAATTAAGATCATAACAATTTAAGATTTAAAAATCTACTGTTAACAAGATTTACAACTCCTATTAATTCCTGCAAATTACAAACTATTAACAACCAAGTTCACTTCTTTAACAGCTGTTTCATGATCCAAAAGGAAATTTAACACTTTGAATTTAAAACTCTCTACTGACAATGAGCTTATACAGAAGCTCCTGCCATAGGCGTAAAGCTGACACTGAGAATGAGCCTTAAAAAACAAGAGTTAAAATTAGGAATTTTGGAAGTATTATTGTTATTTTTCTGAGCAAGTCTATCTGAACGCCTAACACTTTCATTTTCATCACAGAACTATTTTCGCAGAGATTTTGGTTCTCTAGTCTGCAATAACTTGTAAAGGTAACATGCCAGACAATAAACCCTATGCATCCTCACACCGAGCCATCTTAAGTCGTGACGAATATTTCTTTATATAAGAATTATAAAGAAATATTCTGAATATTTTCAAACTTTCATGAATTCCCGAAAATTTTTGTAAGATTATATTTTCAAAATTTAAACATTATATTTTGATTTATTTATCTAATTAATGTATTTTTTTAATTTTATGCCAGTGTAAATCTTCCAGGTAAAGTAAATCAGTAAAAAGTGCACTACCTTAGCATTACGAAGGGCCGAGGTTCGAATCTCACAAACACTCTGGAAATTTTTAAAATTCATTCTAAATTGTTCTAATTAGGTTTTCAAAAATGCATATTACACTCTCATTGCCTATTTTTTTAAAAAAAAAGTAAAATTGAAAAAATTTTCGACTAAAATTTGTCAAATGAACATTCTTTTGTTGTATCAACTATCCGCCTATGGAAAAATCTGCCAACTAAAGTTTTAAATTAACAGAGCTTAGAAATCTTCAAAAACAACATGTTTGAGTATCTGCTAGAACTTGAGCTAAAGGATCATTGAATTATCATTATTGTTTAAAATTTTCTTTCAAATCGTGCCGGTCACATCAAATTATATTCAACAGATTAAATTGTTCCTTTAAAATTTAAAATTTTTAAATATTCTAGTTGAATTTACCAAATAAATTAGTATATTTCAATTATATATAAATTTAAATGCTCACCAAAAATTGTTATATTTCTTACGTGATACTATGTTACTATGTTACATGTTATATGAAACATTGTATGTATACACTTTGCCATTCGGCATTTGCCTTGGCATATATTTCTAAATAAATAAATAAAATATACAAGAAATTGTTTTTAATTAAGTTACTACCCTCAGTTAAAGATTTACGATTCAAAATTTGATGAAATTTGACTTATAAATAAATTATATTAAGATAATAAGCCCACTAAATTTTTGAAAAGCTCAAGAGAACCAGTAAAAAAATTGCGCTTTCAAAGTTTCAGGATTAAACATTTTAACTATTATGAAAAATTTGTTTTTATTTTATTTTACAAAAAGCGACGTTCAGAATTCAATAAAAATTTAGGCGATCAAAAGAAATAACATAATGAATATTTTGCGTGATTAAAAGTACAGATTCAGAGCATGTGATAACAATAATTAATAAAAATACTTATAAAAATGATCTCTGTCTCTCTTTTTTCAATGCGCTTTGCATAAGAAAATTAATTAAGTAAATCAAATAAGGATTTGTATGGAACATTTGATAATTGTGGTATCTATGATACACAGAAAGAAAAATTTCTTGACTGGAGAACAAAATTCTTGGCTCAAGAAAATTTTCGGGTGCCTGAAGGAAGACCGAAGTTGTGTTGGCCAAAGTAAAAATTTTTCTTGAAATTCTATTCTTGGTGGAAGTAATTTTTTCTTAATTAAAATTATCATAAATACTTGAGACAATCAATTTTTATACTTGATCAAAATTTTTAGATACTTTAGGATAGTAGCGCCACTTACTTCAGCTAAGAAAAAAAATTTCTTACCTTGAGAAAATTTTTCTCTTGAATATTTGATGCCCATTTTATATTAT
>JZSA01005898.1:0-20068 GCA_000956155.1 Cotesia vestalis
AAAAACTTAGTTTTATAAATAGATAATCTTGGGCGTGATCGAATCTTTTTTTTTTTTTTTTCAAAAATTAACAAAATGGCGGCCTCAGGAAATTTTTTTTTAGATTTTCGGGAAAAAATCAACAGCTAAATTCGTCATAAAAAATCGAAATTTTTGAAATCTGAGCCTAATTCGGACCGTTATATAAAAAATTGGCTTATTCATTCAAAAGTAATTGCAGTTTGAAAATTTAAAGAATAGCGGATTATTAACTATTTACCAGACTTTTGAGCTCGAAGAGCTCAAAACCATGGAACAGCAAACTTTTTGAGTTCGGAGAGCTCATAATGAAACACAAATTATGTTTTTGACCTCTAAGAGCTGAAAAATGTCATAACAGCAATTTTAAGAGCTTAGGTATGGAATTAGCGGGAATATTTTTAAATAAATAAATTCATATCATAAAATCGTTTAGATAACAGGATATTAATTCTCTAGAAAAACATTTTACTTTTTATAATTAATACAAATATTCCAACAGTCTTGCATAAATATGTTTACAATTCTCGTTTATTGATAAACAAATAAATAACGTTGCATAAGTATAGTTATTAATAAAAATAAATGATCGTATAAATGAAAAATAAAAACAGTTGCATTACGTTATATTTCGATAAATATTTATTACAATATTTAATAAACAACAACATCAAAGCGTGAACACAGGCGATAGCAAAGTTATAAAATTGTAAACCATTTATTTAATTACATAAGTATACAAAAGCAATTAACGGCAAATAATTTCTCAATAAATTAAACAGTTGCTATTGCAATAACGAGTTTTATGTGGTATTTTATTATTGAGCGTTACAATCAACAAATAACTGAAGGTAATTCATATCGATCTCTTGTTTATTGACTTCAGAAAATATTCCTGATTGTCACTTTATTGTTTTGTGTTTTTTTTAGTTGTACAGTATCAGAGAAAGCGAGAAAGCTTTGCCTTTGCACATAAATAAAATAACGTATATTTGAATTGTGTTTTTTTTATACTTTACTTGCATACACCATGAACCATGAGTATTGAGTATTTCGATTTTTTCAGATGTTCAACATTTATTTCAGTGTACATGATATTAGAATGAAAAATTATTATCGTGTACATTATCGTCAGAGTGAATCGACAATGTATATTTTTCAGTCAAAATTAAAAAAAAAGTACACATGTGTTACATATTATCTCTACACTGTAAAAAAAAACCGAGGTAAGTCCAAGCGGTGTAGGTGTTAAATTCCACCACCGAAAACAGTGTAAATATTTTTTTCCCGTGTTAAAGCGGTGTTAAAAATCTTCCGGTGTTAAAATATTTTTCGATGTTGAAGATATTTTATTTTGTAAATATTTTTATTCATTAAGTTACTACTAATTTGACAGTATATTCATTAATTCATAAAATTATTAATTATTGAAATGGTAGATATAAAATTGTATAATTTTTAAACAAAGTTCGTATTACATAGGTAACAATTTAAATAACTACATACCAAAATTAAAATTTATTCTAGGTGATACTCATAGACTTTTCAAATTTTTTTGTCTTACATTTTTTTCTTAATTTTTATAGGCATAATTTTGTTTATTTCACTAAAAATCATGAAAATTACACCGGCTCACAAAAAAAAAAGTGGTCTGTACTTTGGACCGGACCTACCTATCTTGTCTAAAAGTCAGTTTTGTCCGTACACCCTCAAAATTTTGAGTAAAATACAAAAAACCCCAAAAAAAGGCTAAAAATTGAGAGAAATTAGTCACAGCAATGAACAAATTTTGTGGACCCGGATCAAGTATGATTTTTATGTATGTTAATTCACTGAATCTGAATCCAAATGTTCAATAGCCTCTTAAAATTTATAAAAAATTACAAAAAACCCAAAAAAATTGCAAGAAATCATGAAAAATTGAAATTATCGAGATGAAAAAAACTTTTTGGATTCAGATTGAATATGGTTTTTATGTACTTTGTTCCACTGAATTTGAATCTGACGTTTTCTTAGTGGGCCGGTGTAATGAATACTTCTTTAATATATTTTCTATTTATTTTCTTGATTTAAGAACTAAGTTTTATTATGTTTTTTTTTTTTATTATTAAAGTCGCATAAACTACTAAGGTCATGAGCGACTACGGTAGGGGATAAACTGTATTGAGATTGGAACTCGATTTTATCTTTTTTCGACTCAGCAGAATAACACACTTAAATATTGAAAATATTCATTGTTGTACACAGAAAATAAATGTTCTTAAATCAAGTATATATTTTTGAAGACCTTAATATTCTTGATTTAAGGAGAAAAATTTTTGATTTAAGAAGATTTTTCTTAATTTAAGGAAATTTAAATTGATTCAAGAATTTTCCGTCTTGATTCAAGACAATTACCCTCTTCAAAATTATATTCTTGGTTCAAGAATTTTTCTCTTGAATCGAGTTAATTTTTTTTTCTCTGTACGCCACCTTTTTTTTTTATTGTTTTATAGATTTTATAATCTTGATATTTTAAATAGACTGTTTACTCCGCTTTTACGCTGGTGTTAATCCGTTTTCACACCGATTTAACACCGGTGTTTTGACACCGGAAAAGTACACCGTTACGCCGGTGTTATTTTATTTCAACACCGCTCTTTTTACAGTGTAGCGCAATAATTGATATTAAAAAATGCATGTATTATTATAAATTAACGTGAGTCAAAAATACAGAAATTTACGGTGGTAAAGTGCTAATTGTATATAATATGTATGATTCCACCTGGAAATAATTCATGACGAATCAATTTATAGCGCTTGAATTGACGATATAATAATACAACGCTGATTACACAAGATAACAATTTGTGTGTGTAATTTATCCATAGAACATTCAATGCAGCTGAATTTATTCACTTATAACATGTAAATTTATTGTACTAGACATTTCGAATGTTAAGTTTAGTAAAATTTCGCTGTTTCAATTTTTTTTTTGGAAACTTTTTACAGTTTAGGTATATTTTAATTTAATTTGTATTTTCTTTCTACGTGATGACAAATGATATTTTTTCATTACTTATCCTTGTGATCAATGTTAATTGATTTTGTAATTATTCAAAAAATTATGTAAGATCTACTATTAAAAATTAATATTTAAATTTATATATTTGCATAATTCTCAATTTTTTTTATTAACTAACCCTTAAAAATCATTCGTCATCCTTATATGCTGATAAATAATCATTCCTCTTAATCTTATTTATTTAATCAAGTGATAAATAATGCATATAGAAGATGCACAAACAAGTACCGAAGCACCGTGTAAGCAAAAAAAGGTCAGTGCAGGAAAACAATTGAACATTAACAGAGTGAAAAATATGATTATTATGATTATGCAATCTATTAAGCAAGCAATCTTCAAACATAATATGTAGATATCATTATGAAGTAATATGAATATAAAATATGAGCGATTGAAAAAGGCGATACTTCATTTGATTCGAAACAGAGGAAGCTACTAATACACTCGCGGTAATGGCTTATAAAGGTCATCAAGAGGTCTGATGCCTCCATATTCATCGATATAACATACGACTCAGCCTTCCGTTAATCCATTATCTTTGAAAAAAGTCAATGTATGATAGTTCTTTTTTTTTTTTAACAATTTAATAGTGCATTTATTTAACTGACCCTTTTGGCTTAGGCTGTCTGATTTTTTCTCACGATTGCTATCGAATTAAATTGTTCAAAAATTTTAAATGAATTAACCTTTGAAAATTTCTTTATCCATTTAATATCTTACACTTTTTTTTTCTTGTAACTAAAATTTTCAAGTTTCAATAAATTAGAAGTTTTCGATTTTCTAACTCGGGTTTTTTAATCTAGACTGAAAAAATAATTAAATTGATTAAAGTGAAAAATTCTTGAACCAAGATTATCATTGTTAAGAATCTATTTACCTTGAATCAAGCATACGGCGAAAAAAACATAGGGATTTTTCCTAATTTTGCATAGGAAAAATTTCTATGTTGACATAGAAATTTTTCCAATATTAACATAGGAATTTTTCTAATGTTAATTTGGGGATTTTTTCTTTATTAACATGATAGAAATATCCATATGACATAGGAAAAATTCATTTATCACTAAAATTTATGTAACTTAATTTAATAATTACAAATTTACATAACAATTTTCTCATTCGAGCAATTTCAGATAATTTAAAAGTAAAACAGTGATATACAGTCGGTTTGTGATAAAAAAATTCTAGAAATTTTTTTTCAAATTTTGCTTTACATTTCGAAAAAAATTTCATTCTATCTGCACAACTAAAAGCAACTTTGTCGACAAATATGAGCTAAAGAAGACTAATAGAAATAAAATTTGTATCACTTTTTCATGACAAATAATATAAGCTTGTTAATTTTTCACTTTTTTAAATAAATTCTGTAGAAAAAGACATTTATGTAATACTATTGTTTTGGAATTGTAATGTTTAAAAATTTATTTTTGCACCATTGAACACCAAATTACTTCAATAATAATCTGTGTAAATTAAAAAAAAATTTAAGAAAATTTATTTGATGAAAAAACTACTTTAATTTTTCAATGAATTCAAAAAAATGTTACAGATTAAGATTAACATTAACGTAAATTGAAAAGCTAGCAAAAGCTATAAGTAAATATATATTATGAAAAATTCTTTTCACCTCTTTACTACACTACTTATCATAATTTTCTAGTTTCAGAATAGTTAAAAAAAAATTATTTAATTAATACAATATAAATTACGTTGTAAAAATATATTTTATTAAGAAAATATTTACTCGTTTCGCGAAAAAGGTTATCGTAATCCTGAAGTTGTTGTCAGAGAAAAAAATACGTTTTGGATCATTGCAAAGCACTGAGTAAACAGCCTATCGCTTCTGATTTGATCCATACTCTCGACTGTAGCACTAGTATTTATTATATAGCCAGGCTGTAGATAACCAACCGATTTCTTTCTTTACTTGCGCAATCTCGACTCACGACTACAAGCTCAGAAATAAAAATAAATAAATAAACAAATAAAAAAAAAAAAGAAAAAGAAAAAATATTGAGTTGGACAACTAAGCGAGAAGCTGTATCTATTTATATTCTTATAAGATTATTACCGACATAGAGAGGATTTATGATAAGAAATGTGAAAGGTTTAGAAAGGTTTTCCTATCGAGAATTACTCCATTTCCATTAACATTGCCGCCAGAATTTCCAAAGAACGGATTTTTTGTATACTTTGGAGTTCCATAAAGTCCAGTATTACCCGATTGCCCGTTTTGGTATCCTCCGTTGTAGTCGTTCTTGGCTAAAAAAAAAAAAAAAGTAAGATATTATTATTAGTAAAAGCATGACATCACTAATATTTAATAACAACATAAACACTAAAAAAAAATGTTTTTAAAACACCGCGGACACAATAAGGACATTCAAGAGGCGCTATTAATATAAATGTGTTTTTCACTTCAACATTTAAATGTCTACTGTCATGCATATTTATTATTATTCACATGCATCCGCTCCATCGTTTTTTACTTTTATGGTCACATAATATTAATGGTGATTAAACAAGTTTGATTACTTGGCGGTTTTTTTATAATTAAAATATTGTACTCCTAATTAATGAAATTACATTTTTTTTTATCAATAATTAAATTTGATAATATCAAGTTACTATGTTCATCATGTATATACATATACATGAGGAAACAATTTGATTGCTATCGAGAAGAAAAATGTCAAGCCCAAAAAAATATTTTGAAGATATTTTTTGTCTCCAAAAATTTTTTGTTCAATTATAATGAAAGCTTCGTGTATTTTTATAAAATTTTCCGAAAAAAAACAATTTTAAACTGTTTTTTACTTTTAAAAAATAACCCTACACAGAGATAGAAAGGTTAGCTTGATTCAAGACACAAAAATTTTATGATAAGGAAAACAATAAATTTCTTGAGTCAAGAGCGAAAATTCATGAGCTAAGATAAAATTCTTGGCTTTAAAAAAATTTTCTTAGCTCAAGAATCTCTTCTCTTGTCTCAAGAAATTTATTGTTTTCCTTGTAATAGTCTTGATTCAAAAATTTTTGTCATGAGTCAAGCTAATAATAACCTTTTTACCAGTGCACTTTTCAGCATTGACAGCCATCTTTTTTAAGCAAATGTTCCATTATTTTAAGAAATAGACGGATAAAAAAATTAGGAAAACAGTTGACCCTGAAGGCCATCCCTGTAACTTTCCGCTAATTCTATACCTGCATAGAAAAAAAAATTAACTTGAATCAAGTGAGAAATTCTTGAACCAAGAAAATAATTTTGAAAAATTTCTTTGTCTTGAATCAAGACGAAAAATTCTTGAATCAAGAAAAATATTATTAAACCATAAAAAATTTTCTTAGTTTAAGAATTTTTCTACTCAAACCAAGAAGATGAAGTTCTTCACAATTATTTACTTAATTCAAATAATTTTTTTTTCTGTGTAGGCGCTTAAAATTGTACTTATGACGTTTTTGAGTTCTTTGAGCTCAAAGAAGCAATTTATGTGTTATTTTGAGCTCTCCGAGCTCAAAGAGTTAGCTGTTCTATGCGTTTGAGCTTTCCGAGCTCAAAAGTCTGATAGAAGTTTAATAAAACACTATTCTTTAAATTTTCAAACTGCAATTACTTTTGAATTAAAAAACCGATTTTCACGCGGTTCGCAAAATTTGACGCAGTTTTTATAATTCTATGATTTACTACTGAACACGAATTGATCAGACCGAAAATTTTGGAGAAATTTGAAAAATTCACTTTTTCTGAATTTTTTCAACAACGATAACTCACGGACCAATCAACCGATTTCGACGCTCTTGGAGAAGATCGTCGTGATTTTTTGAGCTCTTATAGTTATATCATCATATCAAAAACGATCGGAAAAGAAATGTCGGAGTTATGTTAAAAAAAAACACTTATTTCCAAATTTTTCGTCAACGATATCTCTTGAATTAATCAACCGATTTTTACGTTCTTGGCAGCGATCGACGTAATTTTTTAAGCACTATAAATCATATCCACAATGATCTCGTTGAAATCGATTACAATCCAGAAATAAATGTCGACGTCATGTAAGAAAAACCCTTTTTCTCCCCTCCCAGGAATTAAGAAAGCCTCAGATCACATGTTTTTCGACCTCGGCTTCGTCTCGGTCTGCAATTACATGTGATCTGAGATATTTCTTACTTTTCTGCACTAGGTGAGAAATGTACTATTGCCCTCCGGACAGAAAGTGGCAACTTTCGTCCCGCTGCACTAAACAAAGTTGCCGCTTTCCGCCATCATCAGTCAAAAAATAGTATACAGCCCTTGAAAAGTAAAAAAGAAAACCTCAGATCACATGTTTGTCGGCGTGTAATATACTATCCCCAAGTTTTTCGTTTACGATATCTCACGAACGAATTAAGGTAATTCTTTCTCAACCTATAGTTTATGCTACTATAGTATACTATTTTTTTCATTCGCTAGTGTCGCCTCTCTTATAGGCTATTGCTCACTTACTTCCACGCATGACTTTATTTGTTTACTTTACTAGTTTATCAATGATTTCTCAAAAACTATGTGGTAGGGAATTCCAGAATTTTCTAGGGCAGTTATACATGTATTAATCTAAGTAATTTTAGTTTTTCGTGAAATTCTTAAAATTTCTTCAATCCAAAAATAATAAAACTTCGCGGTTTTCTCTCTTTTTTCCTATACCGCCTGTGTGAAAATGTCATTTTCAATTGCAATCATCTTTGGTAAGACGTGGTAAATCGCCTCCAAATTTTAACAGCATGTGCATTATGCATTATGCATTTAATTATGTCATTATATGTATAAACAATTGTTTATTTAATGAAAATTATGACGTTTTGTGAAATCAATTATAATTGAAGTGCTAATTCCTCGAATATTGATTCTTGATTCAATAGTATTTTCATGATTGATAAATCGGTGCACAGAAAAAAAAATTAACTTGAATCAAGAGGAAAATTCTTGAACCAAGAGAATAATTCTGAAAAGTCTCATTGTCTTGAAGCAAGACGAAAAATTTTTAAATCAAGTATAATTTACTTAAACCAAGAAAAATTTCTTCATTTAAAAATTTTTTTACTCAAATCAAGAAGATGAAGTACTTCAAAATTATTTTTTTTTTCTGTGTAACTGTTTATCCATGATTGATAGGTATATGATTTTCAGTCAGTAAAGTCAAATTTAAACCAAGTAGAATTCTCATGTAGACTGAAAAAAATTTCAACTCAAGGACATGCGTTTGTAGCTGCATCCACGTTGTAAATATTAGATATAATATTCTTCAAAAAAATTTATTTTAATTTTAAAGAAGAAATCATTTAGATTTCCAAAGTATTTATTATGCAAGAATTTTTCGAACTTGTCAATTTAACGTAGATTGTCCTTTACGCTTGCATATATGTGTTATGTTCCATGAAAATACATAGATATATGACCACAGAACCGCGAATGAAAGACTAATATGGCGAGACTGGTCGGCTGGAATTTAACTCCATGATGTTTCCCTTGGGAGTCTTGAAACTTATTCGCAAACCGACTGAAAGGTAAATATTATTTATGTTGCTTTTGTGCCACTGCTAATGATATTTTCAGATAAAAGATCCGCATGAATAGTTTTTGCAAAATAAATAAAAGGTTTTAATAAGTTAGTTTACGAATTATCTTCAATATCTTACGGCTACGCTACAAACATTTCAAAAATTATGAAAATCAGTAATCAATAAATTATTTTCCGAAATTTTTCTTTCATTTCATCAGTGATTTCAACGACTGGATTTTCATCGCCATTTTCATCCCAAACAAGATGAATCCCTTATATGCGCAGTATCAAACAGTCAGAAAGGATGCTGCAAAATCACCCTTCAGTACTCACGAATACGATTGGCGATTTTCACCCACAACCTACTGATAGGGCGTGTTTTTGATATATTTTAGATACGTTTGAATGGAAGTTCATTGAATAGTTTAAAATGACTAATTAAAATTTTTGAATTGATTTTATTCAGAATGAGACATGGATTACAGCTTCAATGTTAGAATAAAATATTATTGACATTAGTATTTAAATTTATAACGTTTCAAAGTTATGCTTTATCGATTGATTAAAACTGATTATTACGTGACTTACTCGTGTAATTTTAGGATCAAGAGTAGAAAAATTTTATGCGTGGAAAACAAGACTAGCACCAAAGGTAGAAATTTTTAAAACTTTACTACACGGAGAAAATTAAATGATAGGGGTTATCGTACTGTTTGGGTGCTTGGAAAGCAACCCTTTTCGGCCCGACTTACCCCCTAGTCCCGTTTGGGTGCTTGGAAAGCAACCCTTTTCGGCCCGACTTACCCCCTAGTCCCGTTTGGGTGCTTGGAAAGCAACCCTTTCCTAGCTACGCGGTGGCCAAATTTCTCCAAATGGTCAAGTCAGCACCTACCTGGTTCCTGGTCGGAGACGAGGTAGGAGTTCCTTGGTTACTTCCTGGTGAATGGTCTTCTACCAGGAAGGTTGTAACCACTGGGAAACTTGGTTGACTTTTCCGTCAATAAAAATTGCTTTTAACAATTTTTTGGCTAGTCTTGTCAAGTGAGAAATTCTCGCCACCTAGTGGCATATTTGAAACTACGGAAAATCGGGAAAATCTTCTAAGTTCTTTTTAAATTTATTCCATAATGAATTTGATTTTTGCCGAAATATCTGTCACAGATTCACACATTACATTTTTCTTAAACAAAATTTCATTCCCATACTAATCCTGGCCGGGACATAGAAAAAAAAACATCTGTCAAAATAATAATTTTTACAAAATGATTTCACAATGAAAATAATTAACAAAAATAATTATTTCTATTAAATTTAAAATAACAATAACTCGAAAATACCCTAATTAATCATCCTACATCACACCTCAGATCACATGTTTTTCGACCTCGGCTTCGTCTCGGTCTGCAATTACATGTGATCTGAGATATTTCTTACTTTTCTGCACTAGGTGAGAAATGTACTATTGCCCTCCGGACAGAAAGTGGCAACTTTCGTCCCGCTGCACTAAACAAAGTTGCCGCTTTCCGCCATCATCAGTCAAAAAATAGTATACAGCCCTTGAAAAGTAAAAAAGAAAACCTCAGATCACATGTTTGTCGGCGTGTAATATACTATCCCCAAGTTTTTCGTTTACGATATCTCACGAACGAATTAAGGTAGTTCTTTCTCAACCTATAGTTTATGCTACTATAGTATACTATTTTTTTCATTCGCTAGTGTCGCCTCTCTTATAGGCTATTGCTCACTTACTTCCACGCATGACTTTATTTGTTTACTTTACTAGTTTATCAATGATTTCTCAAAAACTATGTGGTAGGGAATTCCAGAATTTTCTAGGGCAGTTATACATGTATTAATCTAAGTAATTTTAGTTTTTCGTGAAATTCTTAAAATTTCTTCAATCCAAAAATAATAAAACTTCGCGGTTTTCTCTCTTTTTTCCTATACCGCCTGTGTGAAAATGTCATTTTCAATTGCAATCATCTTTGGTAAGACGTGGTAAATCGCCTCCAAATTTTAACAGCATGTGCATTATGCATTATGCATTTAATTATGTCATTATATGTATAAACAATTGTTTATTTAATGAAAATTATGACGTTTTGTGAAATCAATTATAATTGAAGTGCTAATTCCTCGAATATTGATTCTTGATTCAATAGTATTTTCATGATTGATAAATCGGTGCACAGAAAAAAAAATTAACTTGAATCAAGAGGAAAATTCTTGAACCAAGAGAATTTTTTTATGATAATTTAATTGCTATATAAATATCTAAAAAAATTTATGAAGCTTAAGTTAGCCGATATTTGACAATTTTTTAATTTTTCTTGAAAAATGAATTAGGCATAAAAAATTATTTATAAAAATATCATTTATAATTTTTCAGAGCTTCTAAAGATTGAAAGATTTTTAAATAAAATTTTATTGCTATAATTTTTAGTTAAAAAAATTCTAAAAATCATTAAATGTCTCTCAACTTCAGTGTTATAAAAATTTTTATATTTATCAACTTCAGTGTCATCAAAATTAACTTAAAAAATTCAATAATTACCTCCATAATATTCAGAACCGTGAGTATTGGCTCCAGCGTCGGCTTGGCCAGTTCCAAGAGTTATTGATTCTTGATTCAATAGTATTTTCATGATTGATAAATCGGTGCACAGAAAAAAAAATTAACTTGAATCAAGAGGAAAATTCTTGAACCAAGAGAATAATTCTGAAAAGTCTCATTGTCTTGAAGCAAGACGAAAAATTTTTAAATCAAGTATAATTTACTTAAACCAAGAAAAATTTCTTCATTTAAAAATTTTTTTACTCAAATCAAGAAGATGAAGTACTTCAAAATTATTTTTTTTTTCTGTGTAACTGTTTATCCATGATTGATAGGTATATGATTTTCAGTCAGTAAAGTCAAATTTAAACCAAGTAGAATTCTCATGTAGACTGAAAAAAATTTCAACTCAAGGACATGCGTTTGTAGCTGCATCCACGTTGTAAATATTAGATATAATATTCTTCAAAAAAATTTATTTTAATTTTAAAGAAGAAATCATTTAGATTTCCAAAGTATTTATTATGCAAGAATTTTTCGAACTTGTCAATTTAACGTAGATTGTCCTTTACGCTTGCATATATGTGTTATGTTCCATGAAAATACATAGATATATGACCACAGAACCGCGAATGAAAGACTAATATGGCGAGACTGGTCGGCTGGAATTTAACTCCATGATGTTTCCCTTGGGAGTCTTAAAACTTATCCGCAAACCGACTGAAAGGTAAATATTATTTATGTTGCTTTTGTGCCACTGCTAATGATATTTTCAGATAAAAGATCCGCATGAATAGTTTTTGCAAAATAAATAAAAGGTTTTAATAAGTTAGTTTACGAATTATCTTCAATATCTTACGGCTACGCTACAAACATTTCAAAAATTATGAAAATCAGTAATCAATAAATTATTTTCCGAAATTTTTCTTTCATTTCATCAGTGATTTCAACGACTGGATTTTCATCGCCATTTTCATCCCAAACAAGATGAATCCCTTATATGCGCAGTATCAAACAGTCAGAAAGGATGCTGCAAAATCACCCTTCAGTACTCACGAATACGATTGGCGATTTTCACCCACAACCTACTGATAGGGCGTGTTTTTGATATATTTTAGATACGTTTGAATGGAAGTTCATTGAATAGTTTAAAATGACTAATTAAAATTTTTGAATTGATTTTATTCAGAATGAGACATGGATTACAGCTTCAATGTTAGAATAAAATATTATTGACATTAGTATTTAAATTTATAACGTTTCAAAGTTATGCTTTATCGATTGATTAAAACTGATTATAACGTGACTTACTCGTGTAATTTTAGGATCAAGAGTAGAAAAATTTTATGCGTGGAAAACAAGACTAGCACCAAAGGTAGAAATTTTTAAAACTTTACTACACGGAGAAAATTAAATGATAGGGGTTATCGTACTAAATTTGTAGCTCCAATCATCTAGGATGATTAAAACATTTTTCAAGGCAAATATGGTTAGTGCTATTATTTTTTTGTGACAGCAGTTTCCATTTTTTTTTAGTAACAGTAACAATCAGGATGATAACAGTCACTATCAGGATGGTTATATTTACTATCAAGGACAACAATTGATATTATTGAATTCTATGAAAAAATTGATCAAAAATTCAATAATTTTCGAGTACTCGGAAAGAAAATTAAAGAAAATATATTTCATCTATTTATATATATTATATATACGTATATATGAAAAATATATCGAAAATGCATGTTGCCTCTGAAATGAAAGCTCTTGATGAGTGTAACATCAGAATGAGCTATCATCTAGATAGTATTCACTAAAATCAAGTTGATGGTAAAATTTTTACCATATCTAGATCGTAACTGCTATTATTTAATTTTCTCCGTGTATTAATAAATTTCATATAATTTTTTAAAATGGTCTTTTCATTAAAATTATAGTAAAAATCTTATGAAATTGAGTTAGAATTTTCCAATACGAACAATTTTTTATTTCTGGCCATATCAGTTTATTGTTTATTTTCTACCAAAAATGTGTTCATCAATTAACATGTTATATTAATTCAATATCATTAGACAATTTCTTTAGGGGGGTAAAAAATGATTTAATTTTAGAAATATTGTTTTTTGAATGCTTAAATTTTAACTTTCTCAACAGCAGACGATTCAGCGATCATGCGCTCTCTGTCAGATGTTTTTAACACTATTTTTGATCGCATATATAACCATATCAAGCCTAATTTGGGCACATCCAGATATGTAAAAAATGTTAAAAGAACATATCAGATAATGAGCCCATATATGAACATATTATATTTTCTGATATAGCCATTGATGGACATATCAAGCCATAATAGAAAATTTTTTCTTAGATAGCTGTAGTTAGTACTCTCGGTTAAAGATTTGCCTCTCAAAATTTAACGAAATTAGACTTATTAGTAAATTATAGTAATTAAGATGATATACCCACTAAATTTTTGAAAAGCTTAAGAGAACCAGTAAAAAAATTAGGAAAACGTTTGACCCCAAAGGCAATCCTGCAACTTTCCGCTAATTCCATATCTAAGCGCTTAAAATTGCACATACGAAGTTTTTGAGCTCTTCGGGCTTTAAAAGTTAGCTGTTCTAAGCTTTTGAGCTTTTCGAGCTTAAAAGTCTGATAGAGGATTCATAAAACACTATTTTTTGAATTTTCAAACTGCACTTCCCGAGTCGAAATTTAAATCGTAGATTCAACGTATTGAACGTTCAAATCGTATGTTGAACGTACTAGACGTTGAAAACGTAGTATCAACGTATTGAACGTTAAAATCGTCATTTGAACGTAATGAACGTTAAAAACGTATGTTGAACGTATCCAACGTATTATAAATGTGAAGAGAACCATTAATGGGTGAAAATAAGTAATATTAAAACTAATTAAATGAAATACACATGCTTGAAACGTAAATAGACTAAAAAAAAATTTTTTTTTCATTTCTCATAAGGAGATTTTACATTTCTTAGCTTAAATTTACCATTCTTAATTACCCGCTAAGAAAACTGAAAATTTAAAAAATACGGAAAGTTATTGATTTCACCCCGTTTTACAAAAATCGAATTCTCATCAGACCTCGACGTACTGAGGTCATATATAGGAAGCTTTCCTGACTACTCTCGCGAGGATGTCACTACATCTGAATGTCTGTATGTATGTATGTATTAGGGTGTGCCAAAATGTATCTTCCTTGATGGACCTCTTAAAATTGGAATTTTGAGTTCCGCTTTTAACAGGAGTTGTGTTTGGGCATTTCCTGTCATATTTTGAGCGTAAAGGATTTATTTGATTTTTATAGAATTTTTTAACAGGAGTTTTGTTCGGCTAACTTTTGAAATTTTTAAATTCCAGCAAAAATGGCCGGGTAATTAAGAATGGTAAATTTAAGCTAAGAAATGTAAAATCTCCTTATGAGAAATGAAAAAAAAATTTTTTTTTAGTCTATTTACGTTTCAAGCATGTGTATTTATTTAAGTAGTTTTAATATTACTTATTTTCACCCATTATTGGTTCTCTTCACATTTATAATACGTTGGATACGTTCAACATACGTTTTAAACGTTCATTACGTTCAAATGACGATTTTAACGTTCAATACGTTGATCCTACGTTTTCAACGTCTAATACGTTCAACCTACGATTTGAACGTTCAATACGTTGAATCTACGACTTAAATTTCGACTCGGGTTACTTTTGAATGCACTGATAGAAAATTTAACTTGACTCAAGAGCAAGAATCTTGAACCAAGAATACCATTTTGAAGAAAACAATTTTCTTGAGCCAAGAGAATAAATTCTTGAAACAAGAAAATTTTCTTAGATCAAGAATAATTACTTAACTCATGAATTTATTCTCTTGACTCAAAAAAATCATTTTCTTCAAAATGGTGTTCTTGGTTCAAGATTTTGGCTCTTGAGTCAAGTCAATTTTTTTATCAGTGCAGTATTTGACTCAGTTTCTCAAATTCTAAGATATACTATTAAAGACAAATTGATCAGAGCGGAAATCCCGGAGTAATTCGAAAAAATCCCTTTTTTTCGATTTTTTTTCATTAACGATAACTTAGGAACGAAGCTTCTTAGGATCTCAAAACGTCGAGATCTAATGAGAACTCCATTTTCGAAGTTTAAAATTAAGCTTTCCAAGTTTCATGGTTAAACATTAACTCGTACAAGAAATTACAGTTTTCATTTTATTTTACAAAAAGCGACGTCCAGATTTCAATAAAAATTTAGGCGACGAAAAGAAATAACATAATTAGTATTTTGTGTAATTAAAACTACAGATTCAGAGCATGTGGTAGCAATAATTAATAAAAAACTTTTTAAAAATGATCTTTGTCTCTCTTTTTTCAACGAGCTTTGCATAGAAAAATTGACTACGTAAATCAAATAAGGCTTTGTATAGAACATTTGATACTTGTGATATTTGTGATACTATCTTAATACGTGAAATTATTATACTTTCCATATTTTATTATCTATTTTATTCATAAAATAGAATTTAAATAGATTAACCAGTATACGTAAAAACAACGTCATTGAAAGTCCAATAGAACCTACGTGTATATCTCACTAGTACATCGGTAAGTCGTTTTATCAGACTAAAAATTACTTTTAAATGAGTTCAATGTGTGCCAGATATAAATATTTTTTTTCATGTTATTCTCAAGAAAAATATATATATCTAGCAGTAAGATTGACCGTCAAAGATAGCACCTGCTTTTAATGGCTCGCCCCAAGGTCTTTTCAACCTAAAAAATTGAGAATTAAATTAATGTAAAGATAAATCAATTTGATTTGATGATAAATAAACACATTTAACGTTCAATTAATATAAATTAAACTTTATATTGAAGTACATTAATTGTTGATATTAACTACAGTCAGGTGGTTGAAATTGGTATTTACTCTTGACATAATGCTTTCAATTTTATTTACTAAACATTAATCACACAACAATTATGGTAATAAAAAGTTTTACTAATTCAAGCGAATCAATAGTTCAATGATTTCGTGTCATAATTTTTTTGTAAAGCCTTAATTACAAGCGGTAATCACTTTTATTTTTACAACAGTAATTGCTTGCACAGGAGTAATTTGTTTAATTTTTATAATTTCATCCCCAGGTAAACACAACGGGGTAAAGAGGTTGTAGAGAAGGTGCGGCAGTTTTCTGTGTTGTAAAATCGATATCAGTATTGAGAAAGCACATGTATTCTATATATTTACTCTCATACTCTGTTTCAATTGTACCCTCTATATCTACTCTGACATTGATGTACATATATACATCCCTTATCTACAACTTCAACTCTATCTACCTATCAATTGATAGTACTGCAATGTCTGCATGAACTAGGACAATATGATTGATGATCATAAAATTGCTGGAAATGCATTTGCTGCATTAAAATAGTCAACTGCTGTCTTTGTAAAAAGTTTAGAAAATTTAGTTATTTACTGCTTCATTGAGAGAAAAAATTTCTTTTGTAAAAAACGAGTGATGTAACAATTTTATTTCTTAGCTAAAGAAATCAAAATTTTTCTCACAGTAACTTTGTTGTAGGAAAAAAGTTTTCAATACAGCGAAAAAAACATAAGAATTTTTTTCTATTTTTACATAGGAAAAATTCATTTAAGACATGAAAAAAAAATTTTTTTTTTTTTTGAAAAAAAAATAGAAATCGAAAAAACACCATTCTGAAATTTTCAGGATATTTGTAGAAAATGTGAAAGTTTCATATGAAAGAAAGAAAAAAGAAATTAAAAATGTTTATCATTGAGAAATTCGGAGTTTTTTCGGAAAATCCAAAAAATAACGATCAAAATAGGTTCAAATAATTTTTTTCTATTTTTTCCCAAAAAGAAGATTTAATAAGAAAAATTTTGAAGAAAAAAATGTCCCGATAAGTCAATTTTTGAAAAAGTTATGGCAATTTAAGCCACACCGTCCATAATCTGCTGGATTTTTAATTTTTTCGAAATATAAAGCAAAATTAAAAAAAAAAATTTCCTCGAATTTTCCACAAACCGACTGTATATCACTGTTTTACTTTTAAATTATCTAAAATTGCTCGAATGAGAAAATTGTTATTTAAATTTGTAATTATTATATTAAGTTACATAAACTTTAGTGATAAATGAATTTTTCCTATGTCACATGGATATTTCTATCATGTTAATAAAGAAAAAATTTCCATGTTAACATTGGAGAAATTTCTATGTCAACATAGGAATTTTTAGTATGAAAAAATAGGAAAAATACCTGTTTTTTTCGCCGTGTAGATTTGGGAAAAAATAATTTGGGATGAAAATTCGCAAGTAATCTGTCTAAAATTGTTTTTTTCCAAACCAAAAAAACTTTTTTTCAATATGAAAATTACTGTGAAAAAATTTTTAATTTTTTTATCTAAGAAGAAATTTTTGACATATTAATTTCGTATTTCAACAATCCCCGTTTTTCCAAGAGAAATTTTTTAACTTCCCGCTAAGAAATTCGAAAATTTTCAAAAATCGACAAGTTATTGGTTTTACCCCGTTTTGCAAAAATCGAGTTTTCATCAGATCTCGACGTTTTAAGGTCACAGGAAGGTTCTCTGACAATTCCCTCGATGTTGTCACTATATCTCTATGTATGTGTGTGAGTATATGAACCGCTTGACCGATTTCATCGCGGTTGGCATCATTCGAAGGGGCTTAGCCAAACTTAGATTTTAATTTTAATTTAGATCGATTCAGACTGGTAGATTTTGCCCATGCAAAAAAAAATTCTGATTCAAAATGAATTTAAGATTGAAATTCATATTCTGACACAAATATGAATTAGTTTTGAGATCAATCCAAATTTAAAATTGATTTGTAAATAGAAATTAGCACGCCTGTAGAAATTTCGATTCTGCTTTAGAATTTTAATAAAGACTTAAGAATATTTTGTAGATAAAATTTATCCTAAATATCTTCAAGTTTTTATTAATATTCTATTTAACTAATTTCTATTTACAAATCCATTTAAAATTTGGATTGATCTCAAAGCTAATTCATATTTGTGTCAAAATATGAATTTCAATCTTAAATTCATTTTGAATCAGAATTTTTTTTGCACGGGAGAGGAATCTCAAAAAAACCACGAAATAAAATTTTTTTCACATGTTGTTTTTTTTAAATAACTTTTAAACGGCTCTACCGATCGATTTTCAAAACTAATCAGCTCTTAACATAAAAAAACCACTTCGATCACCGCCGGTCCGGTCAAAGTCGGTTGATTCGTTCGTGAGTTATCATTGACGAAAGAAAACCGAAAAAAGTGTTTTTTTGGAATTACTCCAAAATTCCTAGTTCGATCAAATTAAACTTAAAAATTTTTCATGTGGCTTAAAAAACTGCGTCGAATTCCGCCATCAAAAGTTATTGTGATTTAAAAATTCAAAAAATAGTGTTTTATAAAACTTCTATTAGACTTTTGAGCTCGAAGGGCTCAAAAGCATTATAAGTGCAATTTTAAGCATCTAGTTATGGAATTAGCGAGAAATTGCGGGGATGGTTTCAGGGTCATCCGTTTTCCTAATTTTCTTCTCAATGTTAAGTTTTTGTTTAAAAATTTTTTTAACCAACCCAGTTCAACTATAATCGCTGTTGCTTAAAAAAAAATTATTAGAATATTTCGTTTCAAATTCTAAAAGGGCGGGTGAAAAAATTTTCATCGTGATAATGCAAAAAAAAAAAAATTTTATAATTTTCCATTAAAAAAAAAAAAAAAAAAAAAATTATGCATAATAAAGTATATGGATGTAAAAAAAAATTTTAATAAGTTCCAAAAATGTTTTTATAAAAAAAAATATATATCAAAAGGCGTCTTACTTTAAAGAGGCGTATCACTGACCTAAGATATAAAATATTAAACTAATTATTATCTTGATAATTAATCAATTTAAATATTTTATATTTTTTTCCCTGCTATAAATTGTACGCACTTTCTGAAGTGCCCTTGTATACTTATAAATAAAAAAAAAAAAAAAAGATATAGGAGTAACTCTTGAAAGCAATTCATATAACGTGAATTGTTTTATGATATCATAAAAACGATGACGATGTACATTCAAGCGTCAATAACTTATAAATCAAATAAAAAGAAACTGACAAATATGAGATGATACTCAGTTCAAGTGTGTCCGCATTAATTGTTAAATTTATTCGTAAATAAATTTTATTTAACTTTTCTCATGCTACCGCAACATGATTATCATGCAGCCGAAACATGAAAACCATGTTATTGCCACATGATTTTATCATGCTACCGCAACATGATTGTCATCTAGCCGAAACATGACAAATCATGTGGTTGCAACATGATCGCCATGTAGTCGAAACATGGGAAATCATGTTGTCGCAACATGATTATCATGTAGTTCAAAACGAAAATCATGTTGCTGTCACATGATTTTTTCATGCTACCGCAACATGATTGTCATGTAGCCGAAACATGACAAATCATGTGGCTGCAACATGATTTCATCATGTTTATTTACCAAGAGTGCATCATATTACAATTACTATTTATTTTTTTCCGTGAAGACATTAAAGTAATTTTGATGAAACTTTTGGATATTAAATATAACTAATAATGATGATACAGAGTAATGTATAATTAAATGTTTCAATCGCAAGTTTAACTCAATAATAACTTTTAATAAATTTGATTTATGTCTAGAGTAATTAGCAAAAAATTGATTTTATTGTAAAAAAAGCATTTCAAATTTAACTATTGTCGATATTTCATTGATGCAATGAAAAAACAATTAACTTAAATCAAGAGAAAAATTCTCCAACCAAGCAAACAATTTTGAAGGGTTTCATTGTTTT
>JZSA01005899.1:0-40276 GCA_000956155.1 Cotesia vestalis
CATTACTCTGTATCATCATTATTAGTTAGATTTAGTATCCAAAAGTTTCATCAAAATTACTTTAATGTCTTCACGGAAAAAAATAAATAGTAATTGTAATATGATGCACTCTTGGTAAATAAACATGATGAAATCATGTTGCAGCCACATGATTTGTCATGTTTCGGCTAGATGACAATCATGTTGCGGTAGCATGATAAAATCATGTGGCAATAACATGGTTTTCATGTTTCGGCTGCATGATAATCATGTTGCGGTAGCATGAGAAAAATCATGTGGCAGCAACATGATTTTCATGTAGCCTTAATAGAATAAAATTAAGATGCAACAAATTAATATTACAAATGATTTAATTTGATAATTTACTCTAATTTTCATCTGCAATATCATAAATCCGAAAAAATCGAGTTGCTTGATAATAAATAATTTTTCTGAATCATAAATATTTAGTTGTTGCAGCTTAATTTCATGCTATTAAGGCTACATGAAAATCATGTTGCTGCCACATGATTTTTCTCATGCTACCGCAACATGATTATCATGCAGCCGAAACATGAAAACCATGTTATTGCCACATGATTTTATCATGCTACCGCAACATGATTGTCATCTAGCCGAAACATGACAAATCATGTGGTTGCAACATGATCGCCATGTAGTCGAAACATGGGAAATCATGTTGTCGCAACATGATTATCATGTAGTTCAAAAACGAAAATCATGTTGCTGCCACATGATTTTTTCATGCTACCGCAACATGATTGTCATGTAGCCGAAACATGATCCACATCGCAAGGTAGCGCATAATATACATACAAACATAAATTGCTGCAGTTCGTGCAGATAGCTCCCAGATTGTCGGATTTAATTAAGTCCCGGCTCGGAGGATTATTAATCACCATTAAGCAAAGATGTCACTTGGCTCAGAGCCCGTTAAGCTGCATTATTAAAGCTTTTATCAGCAACTGCAAGTCAAAGAAAAAAGAAAAAAAATTTATATGTGTAGCAAAGTATCAATCGGGCTTTTCAATCGCTGTCAACGCCACGGATGAGAGTACACGCTGTGAGCGCTAAAAGCATTTTTACGTAACGCGTTTAAGCTCTAAAGCTTTATGTTTTTATCAAGAATGGTATAATAGTTTCTATCAATATCAATATCATTTGATCATCCCCGAGATAGATGAAATTTATACGAGCCGTAGTTTGAAATTTAAAAATCAAAGCCAAAAAAATAAAATTCAAACAGATCTTTGTCGAGAATTACAAAGAGAAAAAGAAGATGTCATAGATAGATTTGTCAAAGACGTCGACGGACAAGATGGATCTTCTCCAGATGAGAATCATCGACCGTAATCCACCACGAACGGGCCCATTGAGAATTATAGGGCCTGGAACGCTGCCGATTATGGATCCCATTCAGAAGGCGATGCATTGAGTCTTCACACTGTGCCATCACTTTTTATTTTCGACATTCAAGGGAAGGACACTCCGCTGTCCAGATATATCCTGTCCGTTTGTGGTCCGAGTCTACTCTATACTGTGCTGGTTATAGATCATAGATCATAGATCAACCGAACGGGACAAATCTCTTTACGAAGAAGATCGAACACTAACGGGTCGTTTCTCGAAGGTGTGAGCTGTCTACAATGGGTCCATACTGTCTCGATGGTACACGACCCCCGCCGAGTTTTTGGGCATAATGACCCGCTTCTTTGAACGTTTACGTTTTTCTCTGAATGTGAATTAATTTTTTTTTTTTTTTTTTTTTGGATTGTTATTGGAAGGATTCTTGGTCGTTTCGTTTAAAATACGGAATTTTGTTTTGAGGAAATTTTTGATTGATATTTTATTGAAAAAATTAAAAAGTTTAATTTTTTTTATTTAGTAATTCTTTAGAGAAAAAAAAAATTTTTCTGGGAAGAAATCTAAGATTTAGGTTGGAAGTAATTCTATTTTTATAAAAAGAAGATTCATTTTAAAGTATAATATATTTATTTTTGGAGAATTAAACTTATAAAAGAATCTATTAACTGTTAATATATTTATTTTTACACTCTAAGAGCCAAATAATTTTTTTTTAACATTAAAAAAAATTTTTATCAACTCTAGTAACCTTGCAGTCACTGTGTGACTTGTGAATTATAAATAAATAAAATTTTGTTTTATTAAATAATGGATTTTGTTAAATTGCACTGTATTTTTTTAAATATCGACGTTTTTGAAGATGTCAAGAGATCATCAAGAGCTTTCATTTGAGTACCCACATGCATTTTGATATATGTTTCATATATACATATATATAATATATATAAATATATGAAAAATTGATGTGGGTACTTAAATGAAAGGTCTCGGTGAGTGTAATATCAGGGTAAGCTTAGATTTTAAAAAATGTCAGTAGTTGACAAGAGTGAGGGATTATCCGGGCAAAGAAGATCCTCGGAAGCTCGCGCTTACAGATGCTTACAAGCTAGATGTCTATTATATAGCTATCCGGCTTGGAGAGCATTACGGTGATAATATCCTGGTAGCAGAGTGATGCCGGGCTGATGATCACCATGAGTTATTGTTGTTCTTTGCTGTTCTACTGCTACATGTTCATTACCTAACTTATCCACTTGTACTTGGTTATTGATTCTGCTCCGGTTATTAACGTTGTTATCATTGTCGGCAGGTGGTAAATTAATTTTATTTTAATTTCAATTTATAATTTTTTAGTTATACAAACTTCGTCCCAAAAATTTTATGAATTTGTAAACACATTTTTTGTAGATAAAAAAAAATTATTTTCTTGTAAAGTAAAAAATAACTTTTTAATTTTTTTAAATCGTAAAAATTAAAAAAATTTTTTTTTTGGAAAAAAATAAAAATTAAAAAAAACCGAGTTTGATATTTGATAAAATTTTCTTTTTACACTAACAAGAATAATTTTATTTAAGAAAATAAATTTTTTTTTAATTTGAAAATTTTAAACCAATTAAATTTTTTAGTTCAAGAATTTTTTACTTGATTTAAAATGATCAAATTTTCAAAAATTAATTTTTTAATCAACATAGCAGAGCGCTTTTTTTATTTTTATTTAATAATTATAAATATGAATTTTAAGTTTTAATTTTTTGATTTGATTTAAGAGAAAAATTCTTGAATGAAGAAAATAATTTTTAAAAGCTTCAAGTAAATTTTACTTGATTTAAAAATTTTTCTCTAAAATTATTAATTTTTGTTCCACTCAATTACAGTTTCTCTTAATGAGTGCAAATAAAAAAAAATCAAAGAGAAAAGTCTGAATTAAAAATAATATTTTTAAAAAATATTTAGAATTAAAAAAATAAGTCTTACACAGAAAAAAAATGTTCTTGAATAAAGTATATATTTTTAAAGAGTTCAATATTCTGGATTTTACTTAATTCAAAAATTTTTCGTCTTGATTCAAGACAATTACCCTCTTCAAAATTAAATTCTTGGTTCAAAAATTTTTCTCTTGAATCAAGTTATATTTTTTTTTCAGCGTAGCATTACAAATAGCCGAATAAATAATAATTCACTTGATGGATGCTGTAAAATAATTTCTCACGCCCAGATGACAATGATCTGGATGACGACAAGTGCATAAATAACACCAACAATAGGACCCATAATAAAATATAATGCAATATAATAATATAACAACAAGAGCAAGAAACTTGTGTCGTAGACGGTCAGAGCGTAGTTGATGATGTCACAAGTGTAAAGGGGAGTCTCTGCTCCGCTCTGCTCATAACTAACGATAAAACTCGAGCGATAGTTGTTGTCCTCTGCTCTGCACTAGTTGTACTTCGCTCCTGTTTCTGCTGGGGGCTCGGTGATGTGTCTCAACATCAACTAACACATGAGCTAAATTAGGGTGCCGGCTGCCGGGGGATAAATCGCGACGCTTGGCCGGCCATGCGTCGCGACGACCCCAACTATGCGGTTCAATAAGACAATCCAACAAAATCACTTGTCCTAAAAGCCTCTTTCAGCAATAATAATCCCAAACATTAATAATAATAATAATAATAATAATTTAATAAAAAAATAATTTTTGATCAATCTTTAAAATTTATTTTAAATATTTAATTAATTTATGAAATTTTATAATTTCATAATAAATTTTAGGACTTTTTTTTTAATTTCTGGCCAGATTTTAATTTTTTTTTAAATTAAAAAAAAAAAAAAATTACATACAATTTTTTTTTTTTTATTTATGATAAAAATTTAATATCAAAATTTTCTGGCTCAAATTAATTAAATTTTTATTATTTAAAAAAAAAAATTTTAATCTAAAAATTAATTTTTTAATTTTATTTTTTAAAAAATATAAAAATTTTATTAAAAAATAAAAAATAAATTAAACAATTATTAATTTAATATTTTCAGGTTCGTGTCCCAGGAAATGGCGTAAGAGGATGGCTAGATGCCTCGCATGAGCCGAGTAATTGGCTAAAATACATTCGCAGCACAGCTAGTCCACATGCCGTCAATATGCGCCACGTTCTCGTCGCCGGGCAGGTAAAATAATTTATCAGTTATTCATAATTAATTTAATCAATACCATCTGTTTTTATTTTAATAACTCACTTCTGTTGGCGATATTTGTTTTATTGATTTCAAATAACCGAGGACCGACACGTGCCATTCGCAATTTATATTTATCCTTTTATTAATTATTTCCAGGAAAATTAATTTCAAATTAAAAAAAAAAAAATAAACAAATAAAGCTATAAAAATTGACATATGTTTCGATGAGTTTTCTCGATACAAAATTATTATTAACTCCAAACTTCAGAGACAGTAGGTCTAAGAGGGCGCTAAGGGTCAGGGGTGAGTTAATAACTGAACGGGATACACTATTTTTTGTAGTCTGTTAACCTTCCACCCTTATATTATAAGCGACTTCTTTAGAGACTTTACGCTTCTATTCCATCATTTTGAATTTTTTAATAAAATTTTTAATTAATTTTAAGTTTTTAATAAAATTTTTAAAAAAGTACAAAAATTTATTATGAAATAAAATTTCGAATATAAATTTTTTAATAAATTAAATATTAAAAATTATTTTATTTCATTTTATTGTTTACAAAGTTTAAATTTTGTTAAGTTGCACTGTACTTTCTTAAATATTGACGTCTTTAAAGATATAAGCTCGTCCTGATGTTACACTCATCAAGAGCTTTCATTTGAGTACCCACATGCATTTTTGATATATTTTTCATATATACATATATATAATATATATAAATATAAAAATTTTATTAAAAAATAAAAAATAAATTAAACAATTATTAATTTAATATTTTCAGGTTCGTGTCCCAGGAAATGGCGTAAGAGGATGGCTAGATGCCTCGCATGAGCCGAGTAATTGGCTAAAATACATTCGCAGCACAGCTAGTCCACATGCCGTCAATATGCGCCACGTTCTCGTCGCCGGGCAGGTAAAATAATTTATCAGTTATTCATAATTAATTTAATCAATACCATCTGTTTTTATTTTAATAACTCACTTCTGTTGGCGATATTTGTTTTATTGATTTCAAATAACCGAGGACCGACACGTGCCATTTGCAATTTATATTTATCCTTTTATTAATTATTTCCAGGAAAATTAATTTCAAATTAAAAAAAAAAAAATAAATAAATAAATAAAGCTATAAAAATTGACATATGTTTCGATGAGTTTTCTCGATACAAAATTATTATTAACTCCAAACTTCAGAGACAGTAGGTCTAAGAGGGCGCTAAGGGTCAGGGGTGAGTTAATAACTGAACGGGATACACTATAAGTTTACGACAAGTATTATCGCACCCACATCATGCGTTGTCCATCACATAAGTCGTGTGTCTCGCCGACACGTTCTCTGGTCTTAGCGCCCCTGGTTCCCGGTTTAACCTTCCACCCTTATATTATAAGCGACTTCTTTAGAGACTTTACGCTTCTATTCCATCATTTTGAATTTTTTAATAAAATTTTTAATTAATTTTAAGTTTTTAATAAAATTTTTAAAAAAGTACAAAAATTTATTATGAAATAAAATTTCGAATATAAATTTTTTAATAAATTAAATATTAAAAATTATTTTATTTCATTTTATTGTTTACAAAGTTTAAATTTTGTTAAGTTGCACTGTACTTTCTTAAATATTGACGTCTTTAAAGATATAAGCTCGTCCTGATGTTACACTCATCAAGAGCTTTCATTTGAGTACCCACATGCATTTTTGATATATTTTTCATATATACATATATATAATATATACAAATATATGAAAAATTTATTAATTTCATTTATTAAAATTTAGTAAAAATTATTATTATTATTATTATTATTATTATTATTAATTTAATAATAATAATAATAATAATAATAATATTTTTAATAAAAATTTTAACTATATTAAAAAATTTGATTTTGTATTTTTTAAAATATTAAATTCATAATTTTGTAATAAGAAAATTTTTTTTTTTTAATAAAAAAAAAAACTATTCTTAAAATGGTTTTACGAAATTATTATAATTAAAAAAATATTAAAAAATTTTTTTTAGATGGTTTACGAAACACTGAGAGAAATTTCATCAGGTGAAGAGCTTCTGATGGGGTTGAGAGAGCCGCTCCAATTGCAAGACATGCTGGGAGAGAACACCACCGAAGACAGGACAGACCGCGAGACTGGTGAGTAAATCGAGTAGGCCTTACATTATCGGTAGCACGCGACACATACATTACCCACAATAATGTAACAGAGCATACCATTCAGCCGGATATAGAATACCTGGGAGCTGGGTAATCCACTAAATCAGATACAAATCGAGCTCGTGTGCATACAATTACGATACTGACTGCCGACCGGTGACTGGTGACTGGTGACTGCAAGCAGGCAGGTGATGGTTAATGGCAATTGTAACGATACTGGCACTCTCGGGGTTCATATGTGTATATGTATATATATATAATACGAACGAGGGATCGAGATCGAGGACAAGTGGAGGGTAAATCGTGTTCAGAATATTCTACTGTAAAAAGCCATCATGACTTGCTCGTCATGGCTCTGTGACTCCCGTCGTGATTCACCTGGACACCGTTTCACCACCTACCGCCTCCACGCTCCGCACTCGACTTTTTAATGCACTGATTATCTAACGATTACAATATAACTACGACCATAGCTATAACTATCGTCCCCGCGTGTGCCGCGCACAATACACTATTCACCACCACGATCCCACTCGACAGATTAGTCGTTACTCGTTACTCGATCTACTTTAATGCCAAATTGACCCTCAACCTTTTTTATTTTATTTTTTTTTTTTTTTAAATTACCAACGGCTGCAAGAGGTCAAAATATTATTACTTATCCACAATCATCAATTAACTTTACTGTAATTTTTATTTACAAAAATAATAGAGTTTAATTATTTTTTTTTTTTTTTTATAAATATAAAAACAGATTTTCTATTTTTTTAATTACATTATTTATTAAATGTTTTTTTAATAATCGCTGATAGTTGATTAATTAAATAATTAATTTATTAATTAAGAAAATATTTGTTAAAGACAAATATTTTTTTTTGGAAAAAAAATTTTGGTTTATTAAATAATGAATTTTTTTTAATTGCGCTGTCTTTTCTTAAATTTTGACGTTTTTAAAAATATAAGTTCATCCCGATGTTACACTCTTCAAGAGCTTTCATTTGAGTACCCACATGAATTTTCATATATTTTTCATATATTCATATATATAAATATATAAAATATATGAAAAATTGATGTGGGTACTCAAATGAAAGGTCTTGATGGGTTTAACATCAGAATGAGCTCATATCTTTAAAAATGTCGATATTTCACAAGATTATCAATTGAATTTTTTATAAAAAAATTCAATTTTAAATAATTAAATGGAATTTAATTTTTTTAATTCAAATTTCAGAGTTATAAAAATTTTTAAGTAGAATTTTCTAACTAAAGGGCACAATAAATTTTTATCAATAATTAAAAAAAATTAATTAACTATTAATAGTCATTAGAAATTTTTATCTTGTGTTTAATGAAAGATTTTAAAATGTTAATAAATATTTTTTATTAAAATTTAATACAGCTCATTAAAAAATAAAAAATATGTTTTTTTAGTCTATTATTTAGAATTGAAATTTTTATTAATTTTTTTACATAAAAAAAATGATAAAAATGAAGCATAAAATTTAATATTAATAAAAACAGTTATTGATATTAAAAAAAAAAAATCAATAAGAAAAATAAAATAAATAGATGAGCAATTAAAAAAATTTACAGGGTAATAAAAAAATCTTAATCCGTTAACCGGCGTCTTACCCTAATTTAATTAACAAAATTTTTTGGCTCTCTCGAGATAGTTTACGAGGCGCAAATGTCGTAATAGTTATCGAGTTATCATAGTTGTAATTTTGTTCGGGAGTACAAACTAGAGGGTGGTTAAATGTGATCCCCAGATGTCGCAGTAATTAAAACAAAGCTTGTATTATTCCTTGAAGCAAAACTTTGAATTTGACTCGCGTACCAGCGATTTAAATTTTAATAAAATATCACAATATTTACAAAGTTTTGCCTCCCCGTTGCCCTCCAATAAATAATTCAATTGACTTAGCAATTAACTTACTCGCAATCGCAAATGTACTCTAAATTGTTTATGATTGTACGCAAATGGTTTTAAATTATCTGGCTTTGGGTGAAGTAAAAGCTGCCCCGGAAACGGCCGCCGGTTCCGGTTAAATGTTTACGTGTAATTATGGAAGCGACTGTCCGCCTACGGATGTCAGTAGAGCGCAGGGTAGAAGGTATAGTATAAAGTAAAAGCAGAAGGTAAAGGGTGTCTTTATTTTCAATAAAAAAATTTCAAAGTCGAAAATAATTCTGGAAAAATTAACTAATTAATTTTTGAGCTAGAAAAATTGAGTAAAAAAAAAATAATAGAGGGTAAATGATCGCGCTTAAATTTGCTGAGGATCGAGAATAATGATATCAAAGACCCCTTTACCTATACTAACCCTTGGGTGCATCTGCGTCTACTGCCAGCAGCCTCTTTCATTTTTTGTCTGGCTCTGCCTCCACGGATTCGTTTTAACACGCCTACGTGGGGAGCGTTTCTATAAGGCAGATACGCATTTTAAATGCCCGACAGATTTGTAAGCACACAATAAGATATTATGCTCTACACATCACCCAACTTTGCATTTTGGCACGTGGCATCTGCAAAAAGTTACGGCTCTTTTTTTTTTATCTCAATTTTGTTTGATAATATATTGAATTTATTAAACTAGAGAATTTTTTTAAAATTAGTTTCTAGAACTCACGCTAGATGGCCAAATTTTCTCGCTCTCACAGTGACTTAATCTGGAGATTTATATAAAAATCATAATTATTGAAATTTTATTATGTCTTTATTATCATTGTTATTGTTATGGTTATTATTCATATAATGTGAGCTCCAGTCTATTGGAATCACATTGTCAATTCTCGATCTTGAGTCGCGTCTTTCGGAGCTTACTGAGTATAATAATGAGTAATGATCTTTCCGCTGACGGGGTGTCGACGCTTTTTGTCAAATTTTAACTATGGGAATTTAATATCAACATTTTTTTATTTTTTATTTATCATTCATCATATAAGATTTTTTTTTATTAATATATTGGATTTTTTAGGCGGGAGAATTTTTTAAAAATTAGTTTCTGGGAGTCACGCTAGATGGCCAAATTTTCTCGCTCGTACAGCGGCTTAAACTGGGAATTTATTTACTAGTTTAATGTATCTGATTTATATACGATAATTAATTGAAATTTTAAATAAATTTTTTCTAATTTCTTAGATAATAAAAAATAGATTTTTAAAAATTTTTTAAATTGTTAATAAATTAATTTTTAATATCAGATGATTTAATAAATATATATTGATAGTTAATAAATATTTTATAATGAAAAATAAAAATTTATTTGGAGCCTTGAATAAAAAGTAAGTGTTAAAATTTTATTTAGACACTTTTTGTTACTTTATAACTTGAATTGATAAAAAAAATTCCTACAAATTGGCTTAACTAATAGATTTTTTATAAAAAAATCTAACAAACAAAATAATTTATGAAAAATTATAATTATGGATTGATGAATATTTTTTTTTATTGAAATTATTAATGTATTATTGCAAGCAAGAAACATTCAATACTAAAAGTATTTTTTAACTATTAATAAATGTAATTTTCTCTCTAAAAATAAATTTATTAAAATTTAAAATAGTTTATTTCTAAATGAATTTACTAACAGTCAAAATTAATATGAAAATGTTAATTTTTTAATTTTTTTTTCTTAATAGTCACTATAAAAAATAATCCTCTTTAATATTTTTAACATTGAAAATTTTCAATCAAATTTTTCTTAAAAAAATATTTAATATTTTGAATAAATTTTAACTTGATAAATAATTTTTTACAAAATAATATTTTTTATCATTTAAAAAATTTATTTTCTTCAATAAAAAAATAAAATAATAAAAAAATTACATTTATGAACAATAAATGCCAAAAAAAAAAGAGTTTTGAACCGCAAAAAGAGGCGTAGTACCAAATGTTATGGCTAGTTTATCACTTGCGTAATATACAGCTTGTATACAACGGGATCAATGTTAAACGCCGTAATATTTTATATTTATACAACCTATATCTATCTCTATGTCTACGGCGCTGATTGTGCTCAATATCTCTATTAGGGTTTAGATAATTTATGACTTTCATTGTCGATTAACACGCGCGTAACGGGGTTAAAAATGTCGCAAAGGGGTAGCCTTTGACAAAAGCCACGCGACAGGGGAGGATTTCATCTCGCATCTCGTATCTCGCGTATGATCTAATTCATCCGACTAATGATCCACAAATAAACTAATATAAGCGAAAAACATTACTTTTATTTATTTAAGTTGCATGCAATATGTATATAACGACAGTGTATATTGGGTATAAATTAGATGTAAATAAGTGCAAAGGTGGGGTAAACGGTTCGGGTGTTATGTAAGAGGGCGTATAATAAAAATTCTTTTCTTTTTTAAAGTCCAAAAAAATTTATAGTTTGAAGAAAAAATTTTTTTTTGCTTTTCAACACGTTTCATACAAAAATACGTTAATTTTCGAAAAATAATTTTTTTTATACGCATCCCGAAAAAAATACCCTTGAAAAAGCATAAAGACGTACAAAAAAATTTTTTTTCGGGAAACAACGTATTTTTACTTTTTTTTCAAATTTAAAATTAACTTTGATCAAAATTTTTTGGAATTTGAAATTTGTAATAATTTTTTCGTTTAATTTAAAAAATTTTTTATCATTTCTATCCATTTAAAGTAAAAATACATTGTTTCCCGAAAAAAAATTTTTGGAGGGCGTTTCTTTACAAATAAAATAAAATAAAATAATTTACTCACCAATCATTAACAGGCTCATCACCGTTGACAATTGTTTTAGGATTTGAACTCCACATACAGTAAAGATTCTCGCCATATTCAATATTTGCACGATGTTCTAATCTACCTTTAGTAGCTAAAATATTTGCCCAGTCTTGACTTGTTTTGCAAAGCTGTTGAAATATTTATTCATAAATTAATTAATATTACATTATACTATTGAAATGTTAATTTCAATTAATTATTAACTCAAATTTTCTTAATTCATTAATTAATACAAATATTAAACCAAAAATTACCTGTTTGTTGAGTCGTAATGCAGGAACGCCATGGCGGTTACGATAATAATTGTGAGTCTCCAAACAAAGATTGATGAATTCCTTGTCAGGTCCAAATCTACGCACAGATGGTTTACGCGTGTCAGTCTTTGTTATCTACAACAACATACGTACTAATTAAACTTTTTCTGCATACGCAATTTTGAAAAAAAAAAAAAAAAAAAAAAAAAAAATATTGTTTTACCAAATGAATCATCGCGGATAATTTTCAACGTAATACAATAATTAAACTTAAGTCTTATTTTACATGTAAAAATAAACTCACCCGCAGCAATTCCCCATTATATAACGATCGATTGTTATTTTAACTTTAAATATTTATTACTCGACTTAATTATCAATAAATTTATTTTATAAGAGTATCTGACGGTTTTATTACTTGTTTTTTATAAATGACAATCAAAACAAGTGAGTTTTTAAAATAATAATGATTATTTTTTTACACGGAAAACATTTGTTTTTTTTCTCAGTTCATTTTTTCAACTTTTAATAATTTATTTGCTTGTATATGAATTTTTTTTTTCTTTGAATATTTAAATTAAGGGGTTACATGGGTTTCACGGTTTAAAAAATCGATTTTTTTATTTTATTAAATTCTATATCATCTCTAAAATATTGTCCTAATGTTTCAAATCGATCCAAATGATCCAAATCGATAAAAACAAGATTACACTGGATATCATCCCAGATTATACTGAGTAAAAAAAAAATTTCAGATAGTAGCTAGTATAATCCAGATTATGATGAGTATAATCCAGATATCACACAGTATAATCTGGATTGCAATGAATATAATCCAGATATCACGCAGTATAATCTTGATTTTTTTAGCTTCTATCTGAAATTTTTTTTCACCACAGATATCACTGAGTATAATCTAGGATGATATCCAGTGTCATCTTGTTTTTTCCGTATATCTTTAAGACAGTAAAAATTTTAAATAAAATATTTCATTTTTTCTATTTAAAAAAATTTTTTTAAAATAGGTCATTTTTCCCGGAGGAAACTCAAATATCCCTTTAATATAAAAGTTTATAAATTTTATTTTATTAAAATTTTTTTTACTAAAAAATTTATTTAAAACGCATTTTTTTTTTAGTTAAAATTCAGTGAGAAAAAAAATTAAATTATTAAATTACCTATCCATTTCATTTATTGAGAACAAGCGGCAAGTCATTGTTTAAAACTGATTAAACATTTACTGTGACGAATAAAAAAGAAAAATTTAACATAAACTCATTACAAACTTTCTTCAACAATATACATCCATTATCCATACATTACCTGCACAGTTAATTTTTATAACCGGCCATTGCGCTTAATGATAAATTAACAATAAAAAGTTTAATAAAAAAAATGAACTGAGGATTTATAATCGGTCCGTTAAGCTTAACTAATATTAAATATTACAAAAAGATCTAATATAATATAATTTCATCAACCGAGAACAAAACATGTCGTCTCGTTCTCATTCCCTTTAATTTCCTCTTCCTCTCAAATCGACTTAAATATTTTCTCCTACGAATCTTAAACTTAAATAATACCCAACTTTCCATCGGCGTTTTCTCGCCGTTAGTTAATTTAACGCTTTGTTGTACTCTACATTCATCTGATTCAATAACTCGAGCTTTATAATTATAATTTTAATCATAACATCTTCTTATCTCAGAGCAGAGCTCCATAACTTATTTTTATTCCTGCAATAAAAAAATATATTAATAAAAGACAGAAGAAAATTATTATTTACCGGCGTTGTAGAGTAACGAGCGGAGTCTGGAGACGCAGATGATGACCTAGCACTACTGCATGACATTCCATCACTGCCAAGACTCCCGTGGAAACTACCGTGCAGTGAACTAGATAGTGGACCAGGAGAAGCTGGAGACGCTGTCAATGGTGACTTGGATCTCACTGAGTCAGCCCGTGATCTAAAAATAAAATCCGTTGTTATTAATGTTTGTTATTTGTTCATTTTTTTTTAATTTTTTTGTAATTTTTGTGCGCATTTTAATTAATGAATCGGCATGATTAGCTGGAAAAATAATTTATCAATTGCAAATAAAATTATGATTGTGTGTTAAATCTACACTGTAAAAATTTTGAGGGAATTTTTTTCCATCAATCGGAATTAATTTGAATTTTTATTTTTATAATTGAATTTTCAGATCAAATTATTATTTTGCAGAAATAAATTTAAAATTTTAAATTAATTAAAATTCATTTTAAGTTCAATTTTGTAAATATTATTTATACTTTTCAAAAAAATTTGAATAAAAATTATTTTACAGAAAAATATCGATGATTTTAATAAAATAATTAATAATTAGAAAGAAAATAACAATTTTTTTTAATTAGCAATTGCACAAAAATATTGATAATTTTTAAAAAAAAAAAAATTTTTTTTAAACTTATTAATTAGAAAAAAATATTGATAATTATTCTGGAAAATTAATAATTAGAAAAAAGAGAATTATGTTTATTGATAACAAAATTAGTCTTGAAAATATTATTACCGTCTCTTATTGAAATAAATTGGACAGGAGACAAGGGTGAGCAGTGACCGGTAAAATGACAAAAAATTACAGCTAATCACAATAATTAATGATAAATACCTTGAGAAAATTTTTGGCACGTCTGACGTTTTCCTGGAATTGACCTTGGATATTCCCAGGTGGATTGTAAAAGCAGACGATGTAGACCTTATTGGATTCATTTCTTGCCATTCCATACCCCATTGTCTCGGTGCTGCCCCACACCAACTGTGTAAAGTGACCTACTTCCGGTAAATTATCCGGAGACGGTTCGTCAAACTTGTACGAGTCTATCTCATTGTACCTATTGTCAAAGTTTCAATACTCTTTAATAGACAATTACTCTTACGGATCATTATTATTATTATTATTATTATTGTTGATAATGATTTGCTTGGGTAATATTACCACGACTCGACGACTTGCTGTGAGTTAGCCTCACTTCCGACGTATTGGTTCTCCCCGTAAGAGTTGTTTGGCCTCCGCTCAAATACGTCCCGGGTTGCCAAATCTTCGGCCCATTCCGTGGCTAACTTATTCAACTACAGTGTAATTATTATAATAAATTGGATTGATATTGTAATTTTTGTATTTATGATCTTTGATAAAAGTATTGCGTGATTTTTTATAAAAAAAATTATTTAACTTTGAAAAATTGAATTTTTAGGTCAAAAAAAAAATACGTTCAAATAAAATCTCAAAATTATGACCTAAATACGAAAAATATGAAAAATTTATAGGAATCCTTTTTTGTAGAAAATTTAATTTTCTTTCGAAAAATTTCTTATCATTTTCTCTCTATCTCTTATCATTTAGCCAGAATTTAAATGTAGAAGTCGACTGTCACAAAATTTGATTCAAAATTTGACTCTGCAGAGCCAGAAGGGCGAATAAAAAAATTTTTTTTCCTCCAACTAACCTAAAAATGTTTATAATATTCAGATCTGTAAAAAAAGTGAATGAAAAAAATTTTTTTCTACGCTCTTTTGGCTTTAAGACAAAAAAATTCTAAAGCCCAAAAGATGTATCATTTTTTTTAATCATAATTAATTATTAGTCTCAAAAAAAATTAACAACGGTAAAAATAATGAATTCTCAACTTGTTTTATTGAAAAAAAATATGAATTTGAATTAAAAAAAAAAAAAAAAAAAAAAAAAATAACAGTAACATTATATTTAGAGAAAAATGAATTTGACTAAATTAAAAAATTTTCACTTCTATTAACCCAATAATCATATCTTCGCTGATAAAATGTAACGAATTATGTTTAATTGTAAAAATTACAAAATCATATTAAATTAAAGTATTTTTTCAAAGTTTAAATTTACAAACTATATATATTTATTATTTTTTACTTTTAGAAGCAAAAAATAATGATAATATAGACGACATCGGAGTAGTGCCTAGCTAAATTGATATTTTAATTTTTTTTTTAATCAAATTTATATTCTCTTTAAATAAAATGAGTAAAAGTCATTATTTTCACAAGTGTTATAACTTTTCTTTTTTTTTAAGGATAATAATTAATTATGATTAAAAAAAATGATACATCTTTTGGGCTTTAGAATTTTTTTGTCTTAAAGCCAAAAGAGCGTAGAAAAAAATTTTTTTCATTCACTTTTTTTACAGATCTGAATATTATAAACATTTTTAGGTTGGTTGGAGGAAAAAAAATTTTTTTATTCGCCCTTCTGGCTCTGCAGAGTCAAATTTTGAATCAAATTTTGTGACAGTCGACTTCTACATTTAAATTCTGGCTAAATGATAAGAGATAGAGAGAAAATGATAAGAAATTTTTCGAAAGAAAATTAAATTTTCTACAAAAAAGGATTCCTATAAATTTTTCATATTTTTCGTATTTAGGTCATAATTTTGAGATTTTATTTGAACGTATTTTTTTTTTGACCTAAAAATTCAATTTTTCAAAGTTAAATAATTTTTTTTATAAAAAATCACGCAATACTTTTATCAAAGATCATAAATACAAAAATTACAATATCAATCCAATTTATTATAATAATTACACTGTAGTTGAATAAGTTAGCCACGGAATGGGCCGAAGATTTGGCAACCCGGGACGTATTTGAGCGGAGGCCAAACAACTCTTACGGGGAGAACCAATACGTCGGAAGTGAGGCTAACTCACAGCAAGTCGTCGAGTCGTGGTAATATTACCCAAGCAAATCATTATCAACAATAATAATAATAATAATAATAATGATCCGTAAGAGTAATTGTCTATTAAAGAGTATTGAAACTTTGACAATAGGTACAATGAGATAGACTCGTACAAGTTTGACGAACCGTCTCCGGATAATTTACCGGAAGTAGGTCACTTTACACAGTTGGTGTGGGGCAGCACCGAGACAATGGGGTGTGGAATGGCAAGAAATGAATCCAATAAGGTCTACATCGTCTGCTTTTACAATCCACCTGGGAATGTCCAAGGTCAATTCCAGGAAAACGTCAGACGTGCCAAAAATTTTCTCGAGGTATTTATCATTAATTATTGTGATTAGCTGTAATTTTTTGTCATTTTACCGGTCACTGCTCACCCTTGTCTCCTGTCCGATTTATTTCAATAAGAGGAGGTAATAATATTTTCAAGACTAATTTTGTTATCAATTTGTTAATTTTTTTTTTTTTTTAAATTAAATTTTAGTAGAAATAAGAATTTTTTTTATGAAGAAAATTGATGGTATTTTTTGTTCTAATTAGTATTTATAATTATTAAATTTTTTTTTTGTAATATTTGACAACATTGTATTATTTTTTTTTATCATTAATTTTTCAGAAAAATTATTATTTTTTTGTAATTAACAATTCAAACAAAAAACATAATTCTCTTTTTTCTAATTATTAATTTCCCAGAATAATTATCAATATTTTTTTCTAATTGATAAATTAAAAAAAAAAATTTTTTTTCTAATTAATTTCTCAAAAAAATTATCAATATTTTTTTCTAATTAATAAGTTTAAAAAAAAAAATTTTTTTTTTTTTAATTAATTTCTCAGAAAAATTATCAATATTTTTGTGCAATTGCCAATTAAAAAAAAATTGTTATTTTCTTTCTAATTATTAATTATTTTATTAAAATCATCGATATTTTTCTGGAAATTTTAGAATGAATTTTTCATTTCAATTTTTCATCAGTAAAAAATAAAAAAAAAACTTCTCAACACTAAATAAATAATTATTTATTAATAACGAGTAGTTTAATTACCTGTGAATTGATCCTTGTGATTTCACGGCGAAGGATATCCATATGTGCGTCCTTGCACTCCGGACAGCACTTTTTGTCGCAGTGAACACAGAGGGAGCAGTAGCTCTTTTCCGAACAGACGCCGCACCGTTCCATTGTCTGGCCGCTGGTCGGGTCCGGCAGTTCTCCGGTTATTTCTATGTGCAGTTCCAGGAACCGTTGGAGGGTTACGTTTGTTGGAAATGCTTGTACACCCTTATTTCAATTAAAATTTTCATCATTAAAAATCATTAATAATGAAAATTGATTTAATTAAAAATGTAATTTAAAAATAAAAACCTACTTGATAAGGTATACGATGTTCCGCTCGGCATTCTGGACACTTGACCTGTCTCCTGACGTAGTCGACAAGCCCGTCCATGCACGGTTCCATGCAAAAACTGTGTTGACATGGTAAAAGTTTTGGATTTCGATATCGATCTAAACAGATCGCGCATGTAAGCAGATGCATTTTGATATATTTTTCATATATACATATATGTAATATATATAAATATATGAAAAATTAATGTGGGTACTCAAATGAAAGCTCTTGATGAGTGTAACATCGGGATCAGCTTATATCTTCAAAAATGTCGATAGTTCACGAGATATAGATAATCATCAATAAATTATTACTGCAAGCTGCTAGTGATTATTAATATCATTATTTCTATTTTATGTACTACTAAGTCTCACGCACGAACTTTCTCAGTAAATCTTGAAAGAATAAAGCCAAGAATTTTTTTTTTACAAAAAAAAAAATAATGAATATAAATTTAAAAACGTTAAAAGTTAAAGTTAAATATAATTAAAAAGTTCTGAGCGCTGATTATTAGAGTGGCATACGTAATGTAATGAATAATTAATCGAACTCGAAAAAGTTTATTCCCCGATTGAGAAACAGAGACATTTACTTTTTTTTTCTTCTTTGTTTTTTCTTTCGTCTTGTACAAAAACTAAAAATTAAAAGTCGCGTTAACATATAATAAAATGGGACGCCGGTGTGAAATAATTTACAGCGATAAATATTTGGGTCAATCTAAAAAAAGCAAGTTGTGTCTGTTAAAATTTATAGATGAGTAAAAAAAGGTAAATAAATAAAATAAAATAATATAAAAAAGTTGGGGAGGAGGGATGGGATGGGGGAGTTAACATTTGGCTGTAGGCCAGAATAATCTGCGATGGGGATCGAATACTTTTTACAGGCCACTACACGTTTCGAACGTGCTTCGTTTGTCGAAATCTATCGAAGGGACTTGAATGCGAGAACATCGTTCTCATTTTATATATAACATTTTATTTTATTTCAACCTTTCTGTTTCTCTTTATTTTTATTTTGTTACTCTTGCTTTTTTTTTTCCATCCTTTTTTTCCTTTCTTTACCTACTGGCAATTGAAAATTTGTACGATAAAGAGTATTGCCCGCTGTTTCCTGGGCCTGGACTTAGTGGGCGTAAGAGGGGACTTGATGGACATAATGCTGATGAATTTATCAAGATGACTCCTGAGGTCCTGAATTTCATTGTCCTTCATAGTAAGAGTGGCCTCAAGCTGAGAAATTCGTTCGTCCTTGGTCCTGAGGAGTTCCTGGAGTTCCCTTAGCTTCTCCATCGCAGGAGTCAAGGTTGAATTGCTGGGAGGAGTAGCGGCCCGGGCCAAAACTTGACCCAGTCCCTCGCTGCAAGTGGTCGCCGTGATTGCCGTCAGATTCGGAACGGGAACAGCCGTCGGGGAGCTCGACGGCGAGGTGGTGGAACTCGACGAGACAACGATTGCCGTGCCGTTAGACTGGAGCTGAAATGCGTCTTCCTCGTCGGCGAGCCTGTGCTGCGTCGACGAGAAGCACAAACTGTCAAAGCACACGCGCATAGACACGCAGGCGTCGTTTATTATGCCACACTCGTTCCCGTTCATTCAACGCTATCTTTTTCTGTTTATTTTTATTATTATTATTATTATTATTATTATTATAAATGCTAATTACGCCTAAATTGCACCGGGTGGCTTGAAGTAAACATTTAAATGGATACGCCCTCTAGCCGAGGCTCCGACAATCAGCGGTCAGCGATTAACAATCACAGATCGATCCCGAGTTACGTCGCACAGTTTTGCGATCAGATTTTTACTTTTTATTTATTTATTGTAATTAATTATTATTTAAATTTTATTTTATTTTTTGTTTTACGCTATTGTTCGCTTATTAACTCGCGTTCTCCGTCTACCGTGACCACGGGCGTCACTTAAAAGTGTCTGCCGCATCATTTTAGCGACCGGGACGACGGTAGCCCGGATTCATGCCACCACGAGGTGGGGTGTTCACTCTACCCTCACTCCTTACATTTTTCTCAGCTTCCCCTCTCAATCCAGAGAATCGCATTTTTACCCACGTTTTTCCGCCGCCGAAAGAGGCGCTTACTTTACACTGCACATGCGCAGTAAATCCTCTACTGCTGCGACATCTACTGGATGGATCAAGCAGTTGGTCATCGTGTTTGTCGCTTAGGGTACAGAAGAAATTTTAAGGATTTGATGGTAAGTTTTGGTTTTATCGCGGATGGAAAAATAGATTTTGATGCTAAGAACGCGGACAGCGTCGATTTTAATTATTAAGAACTATTAAAATCAGTGATATCGCTTTACTGATGCCATAAAGGTGTATCCCGAAAAAAAAACCCTTGAAAAGGAATAAGGTTACTTTTTACTTTAAATGAATAATTTTTTTTTCAAATTTGAAATTAATTTTGATTAAAATTTTTTGGAATTTAAAATTTGTGATAATTTCTTTATTTTCCATCGCAAAAGAAGATTGCAAATGAGTTCTTAATTCCATTTGTTAAATTTGGAGGCGAAAAAATTAAACTAAAAAATAAAAAATTAAAAAAATTGATATTAAAAGCCACTCGATTAATAAAAATGACAATTTTTCAGATACGACACCCCAGATTACGAAGCGCCGCGCAACAAATCCCGTTATCGGAGCCGATTTATGCGTCAACGAGACGGCGAGGAGTCTGACGGTGACACAAGATCCAGCGTTCGTTTTTCTTCGTCAGCGGAGCAAGCACCCCGCGAAAAGGTATTATACACAGAGGATGCCGCCCGCGGGCCAATATCCGGCATCTTCCGCTTAACCGACTCGCCGAGGGTTATGAAAAAGTTACAAGAGTGCGAGAGGGCGAGTAAGCGCAAAAAAGATGACCCGGCTGTCGTAACACCCATTGCAGCTGCTCCCACGCAAACACAACCGCCCAAAACCACCCAGGTAAACATTTATCACTCTAATTTACTCTAATTTCACCTCCCGCTTCACATTATTAACTATTTATCTTGTTATTGGTTTTTTATTACTTTATTTTTTGAAGAAAAAAAAATATTAATGTGAATTTTTTTTATAAATTATTAAAAATTTTCTTTAATTTATTTTAACAGTGACCCTGCTATGTATTCCATACACAACCCTCCGATCGGATGAGTCCTCGCCACGTAAACTCGATCTGAGCTACTATACCAATATACAAAACAATAAGTTCCTTATTCATTTCACATACGATACAGTTTTATTTTTTTTATTAATCATAATCGTAATCATAATAATAGGAGTTCTATAAATAAACACAATAAGTTTAAATTTTAAGGCATTTATTACTTTTTTAAATTTTACTCCTAGTATTTTTACGTTTTAAGATACTCATGGAAATCTTTTATTTACTAAATTTTTCGTATCGTTTAAATCTCTTATCATTTACCCAGAATTTTGATGCTAAGATCAATTAAACGGGTATTTAATTAGTTTAAAAATTTATAAAGTTTTAAAGTCAAAATTTTGCGTTAAATATAAAAAAATAAGATACCTTTTTTGTAGGAAATTTAATTCGTTATCAAAAAATTTCTGATACCAAAAGGGCGCATCTCAACATCTATCTCTCCGTAGAGCCAAAAGAGCGTATAAAAAAAATTTTTTTCACTCCAACTAATCTAAAAAATGTTTACCATATTTAGATTTGTAAGAAAAGTGAATGAAAAAAAATTTTTTATACGCCCTTTTGACTTTAAGACAAAAAAATTCTACCGCCAAAAGGGCGTATCATAATTAATTATTAGCCTTAAAAAAAAAGAAAAGTTATAATAGTGGTAAAAATAATGACTAGGTGTGTAATATACTATTGTCTTAGAGACAAAAGGGTGTAAGGTACCAGCGGGTAATAAGGCCTAGGGAGATTTTGAAAAAAATCAAAAATATTGCATTTAATTATTGCAATGTATCATTAATTTTTAAATTAATACATTAGCCATAAAATATAATGGAGTAATGGTAATTTTCACCATAAACAAACACAAAATTAAATTTTTTGAAAAACCTTGCGAATAGGCCTTATTTTACTACGGTAGGGTAATAAGGCCTAAGGGTTATACATACTGAAAATAGTTATACTATACTTGATAAAATTGGTATTAGAGATCAATCATCACTTAAATTGAGCAACAATACTTTTTAAGATGTTGATAAAAATTATAACAATGATTTTAAATTATTAAATATAAAATTATAAAAAATGTTTACCATTTACTCAAATCGTTTTTTAGGAATTCTTCTGCGCTACTTTAGCATATTTAGGATGATGAAATATAGAAGACAAGGAACGTTGTATCGGGACTCTATAAACTTGTAGCGAAATTTCTATGCTAGACGCTTCTACTAGAGAAGTCTTTAGCGGAAGCGGTTATTTTAAATAGCATTTCTATCACTTAGGCCTTATTACCCGACAGGCCTTATTACCCGCGGGTACCTTACATATATAAGAGATTTTTAGGTATATAGTGACTCATCACGATATCTCTGGAACTATAAGGCGTAGAGACTTCAAATTTGGTAGGAATATTACTTTTGCTATGTAGAGGTCAGCTAAGAACGGATTTTAAGAAATTCCTCCCTCAAAGGGGTTTGCGGGGGCGTTAACAATGAAAAATTCCAATTTTTAAACTACAGCTCCTATAGACTCCAAATTTGATAGGAATCTTCTGTTACTTAGGCCTTATTATCGGGTACCTTATAGAAAAAAATTTTTTTCTATTCACTTTCCTTACAGATCTGAATGTTACAAACACTTTTAGGTTTGCTAGGAGGAAAAAAAATTTTTTTACGCTCTTTTGGCTCTGTAGATGTTGAGATGCGCCCTTTTGGCATTAGTAATGCGAATTTTCTTCTATCTCTTATCATTTAGTCAAAATTGCAATGTAAAATTTAATTTTAATTGTGTCTTATCAAACCTTGTGTTTAAAAAACTTAAAATCAAAATTTTGGCTTAAATTTTTAAAATTAAAAAAAAATACAAAAAACCTTTTTTTGTATGAAAAGTTAATTTTATAAAAAAAAGGTTCTTATCAATTTTTGTTTATCTCTTCTCATTTATCTAGAATTAGAAATATAAAAAAAAAAATTTCTTAAAATAAAAATAAATTTCTAATAAAACATTTCCAAAGTAATCTTAATAGTTTTCCACCACCAATAATAAAAAAGCAGAACAAGGCGAACCCGCAAGCAGAGGCCGTGGAGGAACGACCAGCAGCGACACCTACGCCGGTGGCACGCGAACCTGAAACAGAGGATCGGAGACCAGTTGCTAGGTTAGTAATTGCTTTTCATTTATACAATTCAATGTTATTATTATCAATTACTATTGTGTTGTGTAATTAATTATTAATCAGCCTTTGTTGGTCGCAGAAGGACCTCCTCAGAACCCCACACGCCGGGAGTGAGAAGCGCGTCTTCGGACTCAAGCACCGGATCTGAGAGTTCCGCTGGCTCTGGAATCCGAAGTACCGGCGCTACCTTCACAACTGAGGAGATGAAGCAGAAGTACCTCTCCAGGGCGCCACCTCAGACTACAAACACCAATAGTGTATCTTCTACTAACTCGGCTAGAGAATCTGCAAGCGCTACAACTGCTCCTAGTCCTCGGCCGTTTCAAAGCCGTTTTTTAGGTTTGTACTTTGGTTTTTAATTTACTACTAGAATTCAAATTTGCGCGCGCAAGTGCGCGCCTGGCTATAGCGTTTGCATATATTTTCATGCTTTGATAAATTTGACCAATCACGTTACGAATAATTTACTGACATGATATATTTTCATATTTTTTATATAAATTATAAGAGTTGACTAGAATTTGCGCCTGACTATAGCGTTTGCATATATTTTCATGCTTTGATATATTTGACCAATCACGTTACGAATAGTTTACTGACATGATATATTTTCATATTTTTCATCTAAATTATAAGAGTTGATGAAAATTAATATTTTGGCTAATTGAATAATACTAAAATTAGCTGTTAATTTTAAAAATTTTTTTAATAAATCAATTACAATAAAAAAATGATTTTCAAAATTTTCATTTGTAATTTTTATTAATTTTTATGACATTAAAGTTAGATATCACTTTACAATTTTTAAAATTTTTTTAACAAATAAATTAGCTCCAAAAAATTATTTTTAAAAAATTAGTTTTTTTACATTTCTAAACATCAATTTTTAAAAAAATTTTTTTTTGCCAAAAATTCTTAAAATTATCAAATATCTGCTTATTTAATTTTGAGATGGGAAACTTTTTAATTTCATTTTTTTTATAGTAATTTAATTTCTACAAATATCTAAAAAAATTTTTATAATTGTCAACTTCAGTGTCATCTAATTGAAAAGAGATACGGCAAAATTGATACACGGAAAAAAGTAACAATACTAAAGTTAGCCGAGGTTTTAAATTTTTTTTATTTATTCAATTATAACAAAAAAATATTTTTAAAAAATTGGATCTGTAATTTAAAAAATTTTTTTTTTAAATAATTTTTCAACAAATAGTTATTTTTAATTTTAAAGTGTACAAACGAATTTTTATTTTATTCAAAAAAAAATAACTTATTAAAATTTCATGTGTTTTTATTGTTATCCATATTTGGCTCTATAGAAAAAATTATAGTAGATTTTAAATTAAAATTGAATTAATTAAAATTAATATTTAAATTATTACTTATTAAAAAATAAAAATGATAGAATTTTAATTTGGAATTTTTTAAACATTTGATCTAATTTAACACCAATGAAATAAAATTAAAAATTTTAAATCTAGTTAAATAATAAGAGATAGAAAAAAACTTCAAAATTCCCGCCAAAATTCCTACTTGTTTAATTACAAACAAAAAATCCCACTTTTTGACCAAAAAACTAAATAATTATTAAATTAATTAATGATAATAACAATTAAAAAAAATTAATTACAGGTAACCGCGCAACACCACCAGCTCCCAGCCCAGCGCCAGTTCCCGAGAAGAAAAAGGAGGAAGAAGACGACGACGACACCTCTAGTTCCTCGGAAGAAACAGAAACAGAGACCGAGGAGTCTGAAACAGACACACGGACGTCCTCAGCGCCAGCTACCAGCGAGCGCCGGGAAGTAGCCATGGCTAAGACCGACATCGGGCCGCTATTGGCTCGCAGCGCTGAAGCGAGACGTGGCAGCAAAGAAGAATCACCATCTACTAGGTTAGTTAATTTTTTTCATCATCTTCTCTAAAAATTGCTATTAAATTTATAAAATTATATTAATAAAATTATTTTAATGGTAGATACTCATCTCCTCGTGGTAGTCCAGCTCTATCAACATCCTCGCCAACAGGAACATCATCTCCAAGCGGCTATACCAGCAGGTTCGTAGCAATTGCTCACGACAATCACGACTTGTCTTCCAATTCCGTTAACACCCTGGACGATAATGTTGTACATTATAGCGGCGTTAATCGTAAAAACAGTGACCACGCATTATTATTAATGGGTGATAGTGTTAATAATGAATCCGCGAGTAATAATATTAATAATATAGCATTTCTATCACTTAGGTCTTATTACCCGCGGGGACCTTATGACAAAAAATCCTCCAGCTATAATATACATGGACGGAAAATCCTTGGACAAAATACACATAATTTGAAGAATTAAATACCAACAAAACAATTAAAACTATTTTAATGAAATTTTTCGACACATGGTTTTTGTGTGTTTACTTAGTAATAGGCCATTACAAATGCAGATAATCGTGTTGCGCCTTTTGAACATGGTTTTTGGGTATCTTTTTTGACATTATAATATTTTGGTTTTTAAACTTCGTTTTTAATTAATTTCAAGATATTTTGTCTACAAATATTCTGACGAAAGATATTTTATCCTGAGGATATTTTGTCCGAGGATATAGACTCCGGTTAACTTATATTTAACCCAGAATTTTAATTTCAAATTAATGTAATCTCCTTTAATTATCCGAACTAATAAATTAAGCTTAAAATAGAATTTCCAATAAAAATTTTGGCTCAATAATAAGAAATACAGTAAAACTGATAAGAATTTTTCTTGTAGAAAATTTAGTTTCCCATAAAAAAAAGTCTTACATCATTTTTTCGTATCTCCTATATTTAATCAAGAATTTTGATTTGTAACTTCTCTAAGCACGCAGTTAAATCATAATATTCTTAGAATTGGAACTATAAATAAAAATTTTGACCTAACGATAAGAGATACGGGAAAATTGATATCAATCTTTCTTGTAGAAAATTGAATTCCCTACAAAAAAAAATCTTGTATCAAAAGCCACAATCTAGAATTTTTGCTACCATAAACAAAAAAAAAAAAGTTATTAATAAGTAACAAAGAACGTTTTTTATTCATAGAAATGTCGAGTATTTTTAATCAAAATTTCGACACTCAAGACTCTGAGTGTAGGTTAACTAATCTCCGGGGCGAAGCCCGCGGCTATTTTATTCAAATTTAATTCCGCGTCCAAGCGAATGGTGTTCTAAAAAAAAAAAAAGTTGGAAGTTTTAAACTTTTCAGGAATGAAATCGCCTGCGAGTTATTTACCTCGTTTTTCAATAAATAACAAATCAGAGAAAAATTATTAATACAAGTATATAGTAGAGAAATGGGGAGAGAATTCCTGAACGTGAGGCGGAGGCGTAATTTATGGTACTCTATAATGTAGAGGGAAGAATCCACCCGAGTCTCGAGTCTCTAGTCGGAACTGGACCAATAGAAGGATGATGAGATTTACTCAAGGGTCATGTACGCGTGTACCTTTGTTCAATTTCCAAACATGATATGGTTTGTCTCGTGTGTAGTGTAGTCTAGTGCACATAACACATTATTGTTATTGTTATAGTTATAGTTATAGACATGCTTCGTAGTCATCATATCAGAGAACACCGTTCTAGAGCAGGTAAAGGGGAACAGAACTTGCCTGTCAGAAGTGCCTGGCAATCGATCTTCTCCTTTATTTCAACAGCAATTCGTCATATTTTATTTTATTTATTGCTGTAATATACAGCAAAAAATTTGGAGTCATTTTTTATACAAATTATGTGTAATAAGAATTCTTTTTACAATTTTTATGCAGTTATTATGTAAAAACTTATATAATACACAGCAAAAAATTTTTCGTCATTGTGTAGAGTGTTCAAATTTGAGCTTGTTCAAGTTCTGGATACCGCTTTAAAAATTTGCATGGAAAAAACAACTGTGTAAAATTTACAGAAAATAATCTTCAAAATTTCCACAGTGTATATTCTTTAAAATTTACAAAAAAAATATGTAATTATTACTCGTGAGTTTACGGGAAAACTACGTATTTTTTTGTAAAATTTACAGATAAATTCTATGAAATCTTCCTGATTAAAAAAAAAGTATTGAGACAAAGAAAAAAGTATTGGTTGTCTAGTCAATCCGATACTTTTCAATACTTTTTTTTATTCAGGGCTATAATAATATTATGTGATCGTTGCAGAGTAACTTCTTGAATTAAAATTATGTTTGATTATTGATTAAAAATCTAAATAATAATCTGTTAATAGTAAATTTTAAATTTTTATCATATGTGAAGAAATTTTTTTTTACTGATTATAAAAAAATAATTTGTCTTGAAGTACACTGTAAAAAATCAGAAAAATTAAAATTTTTGAAAAAATTAAAAACCGTGATATAAATTAGTTTGCAATGATGCTGACTCAAGTAATGCTTTTTAATTAATTACAATAAATTTCCAGCAATAATGACAGAAAATGTTATATTATAATTACACTCAATTTATTAAATTTACAGATTTATAATAACAGAATTTACCACGTAAAAATAACATAGTACTGTAAATATTACATGAGTCGACTTATCGATAGAATTTTGTAAATTTTACAAACTTTTCTATAAATTTTACAACGTATTTTTTCCGTGTGGAGTTATAGCTAGACGCTAAAAATTAATATAAAAATTATAGTTTATGTTTTTGCAAAAAAAAAAATATTATTTAAGAAAGACTACTTTACTGAGTGGTACAGTTTTTTTTTACTTAAACTTTTACTTAAAACAACAATTCGAAAAGTCTGTTCAATTATTGATTCCATTTTTATAAGTGTTGCAGTACTGGATACTTTACAAAACTTTGAACAAAATTTTTTTTGAGGCAATGACGGAAATTTTTTACCGTAAAATATGTTTAATATTTCGCTAATTAATGAGACTATTTCCGAAGTTTTAAAGTAAAATTATGGACATGAAAAACATTTTTTAACAAGCGAAAGCTTCGTTTATAGAATAGTTTCATATCGCAATAAAAATAGAGTCGTCGTTAATTTTGAACATTTTTATTTCCCGTGTCAAACTTTATAATTTAATAAAAATTGTAAAGAAACTTGAGAGGAATTTAATTTTTAAGAGACACGATGGTGTCAAGAGCCAAATACAGAAATTACAAGACAGTGTCATCTAGCAAAAGTGTCTAAAAACTAATTTTTTGTCTTTTGACTTTTATATTTTGTGTTTGTCTTTCGTCTTTTAAAATATTATAAATTAATAAATTTTTTTTAAATTTTATTGGAGATTTGAAAAATAAAAAAAGTCGATTTTTTGCGTTATTCAAACTTAAATACACCCTGGTATGATTTTTCTACAAGCGAGAGCCCTCGGCCATCTAGTGGCAAAACCAAGAACTACTTAAAAAATTTTATTGTATAAAACTCTGCAAGATTTCCATTAAAAAAATAAAAATTGTGTTTTTAAATTGAGTAATTAGAGCAATAAAATTTTTTTTATGATTTTTTAAACTTTCAAAAATTTTAAGCAAGCCCTAAAAATTTTTTATCTCGCTGATTTTTAAATTAGACTTAAAATAAAAAAAATTAGAAAATAAAAATTCGACATTTGAGAGCCACGGAGGTGTAAAAAACTTTATGAAGGAATTATGATGAAGCGCTCTCTGTCGGAAGCGTCTAGGAACTAATTTTTTGTCCAAAATAGAGGAATTGATCGATCGTTATACAATAATGTAATCTAACTAGCTTGCGCTGATATTTGATCCGTAAATTTTGGATTTGATTAACATAATTTATAATTCCTGTGTATGTACAGTGAAATTTCCATAGACAGGATCACGACCTAGATGGAAACATGAGACATTTCGGAGCAGTATAACAGAAGGCCAAAATCGATTGTTCTATGAGGAAAATTTATAATGCGAGAGATGTTTATGTATAAATGAAGCTTACACGTGTGCGAATATTTCGGATTATGTATAATTTGATTAAAGACGATGAGAGGTAGCTAAATTTCCGACAACCGGTGCATGACATAACACTGACACTTGATACATCGAATGCTACATAATTGCAATGAATTTATAGTTACGGTCGTGTAATTTCGGTTTAGTTTATGTGTCGACATAATATAATTTATTATTTTTCTATTAATTAGGCCATAATTGTTTTCGGATAGAAACTTCCGCCGATAACCAATAAATTTTAATGACTATTAATTAATTTAATAGAATATATTTATCGAGTTAATAAAATAGTTTTAATTAACTCGATATTATTACCGGAGTTTTTTTTTTATCGATTTCTTGGGATGATTAAAGGTCACCCACCGGAGTACGTTTGAAATAATTTATACAATAGGTGTTATTAATTTATTAATAATAATAATATATAATAAATATCGAGCTAGCTGGAAAGAAATGATGTTGTATTAATTAAAAGAAAATATTTTTTTTTCGACATACGCATAAAACTGTTGAGTAAATTGAGAGCTGGAAAACCGAGAGAAATGCTATTACTGCAAATACAAAACTGTATCTTCAGTCTACTGGAATTTCTTTATCGCCCCGGGGATTTTCAGCTCATTTTCTTTTTGCGTCTTTATTTCCCTCGATAAAAAAAATAATGATAATTTTCTTTGCCTGCTGTTATTAACGTTATAGGAATTTAATAATATCTAATATAATGATAATGAGATTTTAATAATAGGGAAAGTTTAGGTTTAAAATGTTAAATTTATCAAAGATTTTTTTTTATATTTTTATATTTGATTTATGGATAAACAGTAAGAGTTTTGGAAAAATTGATGAGAATTTTTTTTTTTTACGGGAAATTACATTTTCTAAAAAAGAGGTTTCATCATTTTTTCGTATTTTGATTTTTTAACTCAGAATTTTGATTTAAAACAACCCTTAATGCGCGGAATAATCAATTTTCTCAAAGTCAAAGTTTTAAATAAAAATTTTATGGAAATGATAAGAGATAAAACTCTTGAATGATTTTGATGAAACTCAGCATATATGCACGGAAAAAATACATTGTAAAATTTATAGAAAAGTTTGTAAAATTTATAAAATTCTATCTATAAGTTAGTCAATCCGATACTTTTCAATACTTTTTTCTTTGTCTCAATACTTTTTTTTATTCAGGGCTATAAGAATATTATGTGATCGTTGCAGAGTAACTTCTTGAATTAAAATTATGTTTGATTATTGATTAAAAATATAAATAATAATCTGTTAATAGTAAATTTAAAATTTTTATCATATGTGAATAAATTTTTTATTACTGATTATAAAAAAATAATTTTTCTTGAAGTACACTGTAAATAATCAGAAAAATTAAAATTTTTGAAAAAATTCAAAACCGTGATATAAATTAGTTTGCAATAATACTGACTTAAGTAATGCTTTTTAATTCATTACAATAAATTTCCAGTAATTATAACAGAAAAATTTATATTATGATTACAGACTCAATTAATTAAATTTACAGATTTATAATAACAGAATTTACCGTGTAAAAATAACATAGTAAGTCCTGTAAATATTACATAAGTCGACTTATAGACAAAATTTTGTAAATTTTACAAACTTTTCTATAAATTTTACTACGTATTTTTTCCGTGTTGAAAATTAAAAATTTTGATTGTTAATACCCACCCCCGCAACCCTCTGTGAGGTGAGATATCGTAAAATTCGTTTATAGATTATTTCTACATCTCTTATAAAAGATTCCTACCAAATTTGGAGTCGGTAGGAGCTATAGTTTAAAAACGGGAATTTTTCATTGTTAACGCCCCCGCAACCCCCCTTGTGGGTGGAATTTTGTAAAATCCGTTGTTAGCTGAACTCTACTAGGCGAAAGGAATATTTTTGCTAAATTTCAAGTCTCTAGGTCTTATAGTTCCAGAGATATCGTGATTGAGTGACTACATCTATAGAAAGTCTCATATATATATATAGATGTGAGGTACACATGAATTGGAGAATAGCAAATAATTTTTTATCATTTATTTGTGTACATAATTTCTTCTATAAGTTAAGTATCATTATAAACATACTTATTTTACAACAAATAAATTTTTTTACAACTCATTGTAATTTTTAAAAAATGTAATGTTTTTTTTTTTACGTTTCATGAATTTACGTGAAGAATTCTTTGCATGTATGTCATTACTTCTGTAAGTCCCTTCTCGTAGATCAATTCCTAAATGTAACAGAATTAGTTAATATTATGATTATCATCAACAAGTCTATTAAATGAATGAAGAAATATTTTATACTTACATTTGAATTGTATATGTTCTCAACTTTGGTGCATGCTACAAAAAGGGGTTCATTATGCCTTTCAGTCTGAACAAGTATGAGACACTCAAATTCGTAAGGTACTGAATTATCAAACCTATAAGTTACCACTATGGTGTATCTTCTTTCGTGGGCGACAATCAATACTGAAGCCCAGCCGATTTCTGTTTGTTTGACGGGGTGCCCACAGTCAGATCTATACTTTTTGAATTTTTCCCAAGCGTCTTGCGTAAATCGCACCGCATCAGGATCATGTATCGAGAGTTTTAATTCCCAAGTCGGTTGCAGACAAGAATAATCAGCGCTCACAATCGATATTGTTGCTATCAAAATAAACGGAAAAATACTGCAGATCATTATGCTGAATTGAAACTTATGATCTTTGAATTTCGGCTATACTGACTTCGAGACGGATGAGTAGATAGAAAATATTTATTGTTCCGTTTTATCAAAAATAATTACTCGATGGAATGTTTTTTTCAGATAACAGAGATTAGAAAAATATCGATTATTGGCTGATTCATTTTTCTAAAAAATAACTATTATTGTCGTGGATGAAGTAATTAGGTCAATTGTTTCACGTGATATTTGTAATTAAGCTTATCGAGCGGAGTCGGCTGCAATAACAAATATAGTTAACAAAACTATCAAAAATGAAAAATTTTAAATCGTAATTTTTAATATTTTAAACTTCCCGCTAAAAAAATTGAAAATTTTCAAAAATCGGGAAGTTAATGGTTTTACCCTGTTTTTCAAAAATCGAGTTTTTATCAGATCTCGACGCTTTGATCCTTGTTTTGAGGTCCCAGGAAATTTTTCCTGATTATTTCCGCGATAGTGGCTGATTATTTGCGGTAATTCGGACCAGTAGATTTTGAGAAATCTCAAAAATAAAAAATTTGAAAAACTGTTTTTTTGGAATAACTTTTTAACGGCTCTACCGATAGATTCAAAAAACTAATCAAGTCTTAAGCTTAAAAAACTGCATCGATCGCCGTCAACGCCGTCTGATCAATTCGTGTTCAGTAGTAAATCATTGAATTCAAAAAAACTGCGTCAATTTTTATGAACCGCGAGAAAATCGATTTATTTGTTCAAAAATAATTACAGTTTGGAAATTTTAAGAAAAGTGTTCTAGTAAACCTCTATCAGACTTTTGAGCTCGAAAGCATAAAACAGCTAACTCTTTGAGCTCGCAGAACTCAAAATAACACACAAATTGTATTTTTTAGCTCAAAGAGCTCAAAAACGTCAAAAGTACAATTTGAAGTGCCTACACGGAAAAAATACGATGTAAAATTTATAGAAAAATTTGTAAAATTTACAAAATTCTATTTATAAGTCGACTTATGTAATATTTACAGAACTTACTATGTTATTCTTACGTGGTAAATTCTGTTATTATCAATCTGTAAATTTAATAAATTGAGTATGTAATTATAATATAACTTTTTCTGTTATTATTATTGGAAATTTATTGTAATTAATTAAAAAGCATTACTTGAGTCAGCATCATTGCAAACTAATTTATATCACGGTTTTTAATTTTTTCAAAAATTTTAATTTTTCTGATTTTTTACAGTGTACTTCAAGACAAATTATTTTTTTATAATCAGTAAAAAAAAATTTCTTCACATATGATAAAAATTTTAAATTTACTATTAACAGATTATTATTTAGATTTTTAATCAATAATCAAACATAATTTTTATTCAAGAAGTTACTCTGCAACGATCACATAATATTCTTATAGCCCTGAATAAAAAAAAGTATTGAGACAAACAAAAAAGTATTGAAAAGTATCGGATTGACTAGAAAACCAATACTTTTTTCTTTGTCTCAATACTTTTTTTTTGATCAGGAAAATTTCATAGAATTTATATGTAAATTTTATAAAAAAAAATACGTAGTTTTAACGTAAACTCACAAGTAATAATTACACATTTTTTCCGTAAATTTAAAAGAATATATACTGTGAAAATTTTGAAGATTATTTTCTGTAAATTTTACATAGTCGTTTTTTCCGTGCAGATATAGTAAATTTGATAAGGACCTTTCTTGTAAAAGATGAAATTCCCAAAAAAAAAAAAGTTCCTTATCATATTCCCGTATCTCTAATATAAACCCTCCAATCCAAAAATACCAATTTAAATCCATAATTTAATTCGATGAAAAACTAATCCAAGAGCACATTTTTATCAGCGATCTATTTTCTAGTGATCCCTCGGTAGTTAAATTCCTCCGTACATTTCTCAACGGACTAAAGCCTCATGCCTGGAGCAAGACTGTGCTCTAGTAGTTCTTGTGATGGCTACGGGTTGCATTAATTGCTTCAGTGAGATTGCACACTGGTTCTCTAACGGGTGGAATTCTCACCTTGCCCTGCCTTGAACCAGATAACATACGTACTTGTAACGAGCCATCTATCACCAGTGCGCGGTACTATAGAGCAAAAAAAGGAGTAAAGGGTGAGGGTAATTCCTATTTCTTTTCCTATTCAATCGCAATTGAATTGGCGTCTCTATTCTAAATTTAATCAACTTCTAACTGCTCGTAAAACGCCCGAGCTGTTTATTATCCTTTCAAGTAATAGTCATAAGAGCTAGTTTATAGAATATAAATACAAGGGTCGCGTTATTATTTAATACTTGCCGTATAAATGCTGAATATACTGCCTATTGCCTATTTTTATAACCCTTACGTTATTTTTTTACACTCAAGGCATTTGCAAAGGGTATTGAAAGTTTCAATCCACCCTTTGTCATCCTCGGCTGGCAATCGATAGAGAACATTTTAGAAATTTATTATAGAAAATTGTTTTTTTATGGATTTTATAAGATATACTCTTAGAAAGACGATAGTCGATAACAAGACGTAAAAGGTGGTCGACATTTAAGTCAAAGGGTGCCAGAAAAAAAAAAAATTTTTTACACTTATCGAAGGATTTGTTAATATTTTATTTTTCATTAAATTAATTAATAAATATTTTTTAATAGTTAAAAAATATTTATTAAAAATTAACAAAATTGATTAATTTTTAATAGAAAAAATCACATTAAATCAAAATCATTAATTATTTTCAAATAAAAAAATGTAAAAAATAAAATTAATAATAAAACATTCGTTATAAAAAATGACAAAATTTTTTTAACAGTGAAAATAATTAGTGTATTATATCTTCGTTAAAAAAAAGTTCTAGGATTATTTTCTTATTAATGGTCCTAAGATCTTATTGCTAACAAGACATATTAACTCCAAAAAATTAAATAATTGTTAAAAAATGATTCAATAAATATTTATTAACAGTTAAAAAATTGGTCAAAGTCAAAAAATAAAAATGTTTTTATGAAAATAAAGTTCAAGTGTATTGTCCTCGATACTCTTGACTGAACATTCTTTCTAGCTGCCACCCTCCCGTGAGTGCAGTATCATACATAGAGGGTATTTTATGCATTTCAAAGGTAAATAGGTTACTCATTCTTCTCCAGCAGCATGGAGAGTTAAGTACAGAGTAGCGGCAGCCCCGTCTGGATATGCACTTTCCATCTATCTTTATGCGTTTCCCGGGAACCTAAAGCGCCAAACGGGAAAGTGATGGGACAGTAATGATATTCTTTCGCATAGTTCAGCGCTACCTTTTTTTTTCTAATCGATAATTTTTAAATATTCTTATTGAGTGAAAAAAAACTAGTTGATTCATAAGAAATGTTCTTTAGAAAATTTTTTGATTGTTTGGAAATATTTAGAGAGAATTAATTCAAGAATTTATCGAATTTTTTGTTGGTACAATAATTGGGACACCCTTGTCAGGAATTGGGACAAGGGCCTGAAAATAACTATTGGGAGTAAAAATTAGTTATTCCGTGATAAAAGCTTCTCAAGCTGGGTTAGACCCACTTTTGGGCGCCATTTCGGTAGCAAGATCGTAATCGAAAAAGTTTGGTCATTTTTTAATATTAAGCTTGGGTACTTATACTTGCGGCGAAAAAAACTATTTGGTTCAAGAAATTTTATCGGGAAAGACTCTTGTTTCGAGATATTTAGAAAAAATTAAGTTAAGAATTTACGGATAGAATCAAAAAAATAAAACAAGAGGAAGAAAAATTTACACATTAAGAATTTTAGTTATTTTACCAACCACGAATATTATTTTCGAACAATATGACCTACATTTCACTCAACAATCTTTGTCTGCAGTGAAATTCATTGAAAATATTAAATTTTTGTTTCCGTCTTTATATATACTTTGGTAAGATTTTTCTACAAGCGAGAAGGCGTAGCCACCTAGTGGCGAAACCAAGAACTAACTTTTAATAAAAAGTACCAGATGTCAGATTATTCAGGCGAAGCTAAGGAATCGGTTTTCAAAAAAAGAAATTTTTGAATAAAAATATAATTTAACTTCAAAATAATTTTTTTTCATTTATAAAATTGTTTTTTAGTGTAACGTTAATTCCTATACCGCAAATTGAACAAACTTGAAAAAATACCCGGCAAACTGTAACGTCACACACTTTACAAAACATAACTTTCAATCAGAAAAGTTATAATATGTTTTGCATTAATTCCGGGTCAGTACGGTACCGCACATTACTCTCACTTCGCACTTGGCATTCATACAACGGTGTGTGATAATACACGTGCATTGGATATTATTATCTGAACGAAAAGACCAAGTAAATAGAATAAATAGAAAACGGTAAATATTTTATTAAATTTCTCTTTATCCCTTTAAAATTCTATTTTATAAAGATTTACTTTTGTTAGTTATTTTTTCCAACGGGATCAAGAGAAACGTGACGACCGACATTCAACACGAGTTTATGGGTCACAGTTGAAAAAATCTAAAGAATTAGCGAGAATGGGGTTGAGAGTTTTTCTGAAAGGGTGAAGGTTGTAAATAACTTTGCTTTTGTTTGCTTTTATAATTGCTTAGACTAAAGAATTATTAAGTTTAAGTTAAGAATATTGTGACAAAAATATTCTATTCACGGAATTAAAACTAAAGATTTTTTTTTTTTTTTTCAAGTTATTCAACATTGACGTTCCGGCTGAAATTCCATAGAAAACTTTACATTAGTAAAGTTAGATTTTCCGAAACGATGAATTGTTGGATTCTCCATCGTTGGAAAGTTAATAGTCTTGGGGATTAAGATTATGTTCTAGAGATACAAAGGATATTACAGTGCATATTTAATAAATCTCAAGAGAAGACTACGGAATGCAACTATCTTTACAAACTCATTTCTCTTCTCATGTGACTTTATAATTCCGCTAAAGTTTTAGTTCTCTTTTCTCATTTCAGACTTGTTTAACATACTTATGGTTTTACCAAGTTACTCAATTTTGAATTGTATTATTGTTGATAGTGCCAATACTCAAAATTAAACTCGAACAGTAACAAGAAAGTCTCTAGAATTTTTTAAGAGTTAGTTCTTAGGTTTGCCGCTAGGTGGCTACGCCTTCTCGCTTGCAGAAAATTCTTACCAAAGTATATATAAAGAACCGAATTTTTTCTGTAGTCAACGTGGATAATAAGTAATTTTTTCATTAAAAATTTTGCTGTCTTAATTTAATTAACTTTTCAAAAAATAATCAAATTATTTTACAATCAAATCATCAAATAATTAAATTATTTCAAATAATAATAGTTCAGAACATTTGATTTGGTGCTATTTATTAGAAGGTAGTTCTTCGTTTCACCGCTAGGTGGCTACGCCTTCTCGCTTGCAGAAAAATCTTACCCGAGTATATAAAGAGAACCGAATTTTTTCTTATAGTCAAAGTAGAGAGTAAATAACTCTTCATTAAAAATTTTTGCTGTCTTGAGCAACTTTGCAAAAAATTATTTAATATAGTTTTTTTAGAAATTACAATAGATTGGTAGGAATTTTGATGAAAAAATGTATTATTATAGAGAAATAGTTTTGAATCAAGAGCTTCTATTACTCTATGCTTGGTTTAGATAATATTTATTTAATTGGTGCTATTTATTAGAAGGTAGTTCTTGGTTTCTCCGCTAGGTGGCTACGCATTCTCGCTTGCAGAAAATTCTTACCAGAGTATATATTAAGAAGTGAATTTTCTCCTGTTGTCAACGTGGATAATAAGTAATTTTTTCATTAAGAATTTTGCTGTCTAAATTTAATTAACTTAAAAAAAAATAATCAAATTATTTTACAATCAAATAAAAAAATAAACAAATTATTTCAAATAATAATAGTTTAGAACATTTGATCAATTGGTGCTATTTATTAGAAAGAAGTTCTGCGTTTCATCGCTAGATGGCTACTTCTTTTCGCTTGAAGAAAAATTTTATCAGAGTATATATAAATAACCAAATTTTTTTTTCAATTGAATTATATGATTGAAAAACTATTTGGATTAAAATGTAGAATAATTTTTTAAGAGTCAAAAAAATTAATTAGAACGAAACTAAAAATTCATCAAATCATCAACATGTTTTTATAAATGTCTCTAAATAACCATAAAATTTTCTAAATAACATTTCTGTTGAGTCAAGTAATTTTTTTTCATTTAATATAGTCATCGATGCAGTTTATCAAGATTGCTCGATATCTCGTAGACGTTGCATTAATTTTTTATCCTAATCACCGAGCATGATAAGATAAATCAAATACTTCCACTTGTCCACTATTAAGCTATCTCTCTTGTCTTGAAGCCTTAAATCAAGAATGCACGGAACTTCCCTTTCCATCATCCAACAATTCAAAATTAATCGTTGAATCCAAGGCGATTCGAAAGCCAATCCACATGAACCTTGGGTCGCTGAATGATATGTAATCGCCGAAAGAGGTGGCAGCAGCCCGGCAATAAGTGAACTCATCGGATTACGTGACAGCAGTAATCATGGAGAGTCCGATTGTGGAGGTCGAACAAGGCCAGTTATCAGGCACCCGAGAAAATAATGCCAATGGAGTTGATTTCTACGCGTTCAAAGGGATTCCTTTTGCAAAACCGCCAGTTGGTGATCTCCGATTCAAGGTATCGTAGGCAGAACATTAGTAAAGTATTGTTCCAGTATAATTAACAGATAATCATTTTCAACAGGACCCAGAACCTGCAGATCCCTGGAAGGGTATCAAAGATGCTTCAAAATTCGGTGATAAGTGCGCGCAAAATGATTTGTTTACCAAACAAATGACTGGAAGCGATGATTGCTTGTATTTGAACATCTACACGACGGAATTGAAGCCTGAAGTTCCCAGAGCAGTTATGGTTTGGATCCACGGCGGAGCATTTTACTCAGGATCTGGAAATGACGATATCTACGGGCCAGATTACATTGTTGAGAAGAATGTTGTTCTAGTGACGATAAATTACCGGGTTGGAATAATAGGATTCCTCAATTTGGACGACGAAGAAGCCCCAGGAAATCAAGGATTGAAGGATCAGGTGATGGCTCTGAAGTGGGTGAAGCGGAACATTGAAAAATTTGGAGGAGATCCTTCCAACGTCACCATTTTTGGCGAAAGTGCTGGTAGCGCTTCTGTTCACTATCTGACTCTTTCGCCACTGGCTCAAGGTATCATTTTTGAACGTCTAAAGTGTTTTTGAATCATCAAAGTGATACTGAGCTGTGAATTATGTCTAGGATTGTTCCACAAGGCGATTTTGCAGAGTGGAGTCGCTACTAACACCTGGGCAAGTGCTCCCTTCTCAGCTAAAGAAGCTGCTGTTGAAGTTTCGGCTGTTTTGGGTAACAAGATCACTGATACCAAAGAACTGATCAAGTTCTTGCGGTCTGTCGACGCGTTGCAGCTCGTTCAGGCGGAGTTTGCAATCAAGGATATGAAAGTATGACTTTTTGATCAGCTTAGAATTATTATTTTGATGAACTAATTTGGGAATTATTCTAATTCTTGCAGAAGCTCCATTTGTTTGAGAATCCTTTCATTCCTTCGGTAGATTTAAAGTCTAAAACTCCTTTCTTGAACGTTCCAGTCGCCGAAGCGGCTAAAGCTGGGATCAGGGTGCCGCATATCATCGGGTACACCAGCCATGAAGGAATTGTATTTGTTCCAAGTATGTGTCCAACCGTTTTTGTCAAATTTTAACTAAACTATTGACGTATCATGATTTTTAGCGATAGCAGACAGTTCTTACGCTGAAATAGAAGCAAATCCAGAAGAACTGCTGCTGCATCGGGCGATTAAAAGTTTTTTGAAGGAGAGAAATATATCTGCGAAAGATATCAAGGAGTACTTCATGGACGATAAGGAAATCAAGCCGGAAAACGCTGATAAGATTGTCCATTTGTTTACTGCAGTTCATTTTCTGATTAATATTCATCATATTCTGGAGATTCAGCCTTTTAAAGATGTGGAAACTTTTGTTTATAGATTTGAATTCTATTCGAAGGACTCTGCGGTTATGCAGAGAGTATTTGGGACTGAATTGGAAGGTATGTTTACTTCTAAGCTTCAGAAATCATCAAAATATATTGTTATCGTTATAAATAGGGCCAGGAATTAAGTTTTCTTAAAAAAAAAAAGTAAGAAGATAAGCGTGACAAATTAATTTGATTGGCTGCAACAAATTTAATTCTTATTTGTTTTTTGCAATCGAATGAAGCTATCAGTAGAGAAAAAAAAATTAGATTAAATTGTAAAACATACGCATGAATGTAAAATTATAATTTTCTAAAAAATTGTTTATTTTCAAAAAAATTAAATTGTAAAAAATCAAAACTTTAAGACAAAATTTTAAGACGAAATTTCAAGACAAAATTTCAAGACAAAATATCAAAATCAAATTCAATAAAAATATCAAGACAT